>QQSS02230614.1:0-10278 GCA_003687565.2 Craspedacusta sowerbii | reverse complement strand
TGTTGTATGATGAAAGGCTTTATTTCCCAACTTGTATTTTAGTTTTACGGTGGTGATAAAAGAATTGCTAGGAAAAAATTACAGTGTTTTCACACCGTTACAAATCTCCCTCATCGTACACCGTCGGCAGTAACAAGTACATAGTTTTCCTTTGTAATAAAAGACCGGCAATAGCACTAAGCGCAGGTCCTACAAGGAAAAAGCGCACGAAATTAAACTTGTCGACTTCCGCTCGTGCATCGTTTACGTGTATGACCGAATCAAAAGAGTAACGCCACTTCTGATAACACCTAGGTTCACCATTAAACTTGCTTGAATCAAGCTTGGGTAGCTTTACCCTCCCGCGCCCTGTACTACAATTTCTGGCCGAATCAATAGAAATACCATCCGGTTCTACGCCCTCACTACTCTTAATTGTTTTTCGTAAAAAGGTATCAATTTTTAGAATTGCCATGTTCACTTCACTAGCAAACTCATCCGCAAATTGAAGTTCCGTGTCACAACTTTCCTCATCAACTTTATAACTCAACTCTAAAATCTCGTCCTCAAACGACGTCAGCAAAACTAACTTCTTCTCTAGAATTAACTTTAAATTGTCTTCTACTCCTACACTCCCTTCCACAATTAACTCTTCAGAGGTCTGTATACTCTTCAGCACGCTCCTTCCATATGATGCACACTTTTTAAGTAACTTATTAAAAGTCGCCATCTTCAAAAGACTCCAAGAAAATTATTTGCACCATCAAAATATTAACACCAATAACCGCGCCGTTCACTCCAACGCAATCAATTGCACTACAACTACGGCAAAGAACGAACCAAGCAACCTGTAGCGCTCCCGCTCCGCGGACCAAATTGTCACACAACCCCGTGACAAGGTTCAATTGTAATTCTGAGTCTACGTACTCAGTGGAGCTGCCTGTAAGAAACTCCCCTCCCATCTACCCAACAACACTATGAGTTTCTCATTCCCAAGCCCGCCTTCAAGGTTCACACAAGAAGATAACTCATTAGCCTCGTCTTGTGACCTTTCTCTTGCGCGGATATCCGTAGACTAACTACATTCACCATCACCACTACTTAGAAACAAACGCAAATATTAGCAATGAATTCCTTTCGGCTAACTTCAAGGCGCCGATTGGCAGAAACGACCTTCCGCTCCAATCTGCACCGCGACGGGTCTTCCGCTTCGTGACCGTACGAATAGCATTCTGAAGGTCAACCTAAAAATATACTCAGATACTACGATGAGTACTGGTTCCTAGATTATATTGCTACTGAAACTCTTTGCTCCATTTATATAGCAGGCAATAACTGACGTTGCAAACAAGCAACCGAAAGGCACGGCACCATTAGCCCGTCAAGACACTAGACAGTTACGCACTGTACAATAGACCACTTGTCGGCCACATGCCACAATACGAAAGCAGTTAGCAAGCTATCGTCAGACTCGTAAGTAAGTGTTTACTTGGCAGGTTTCTTTACTTCACCTCTCCTCCCTTTCAACCTTGTTATTCCCGCGGTGGGGGGTTCTTTACACTTCCTTGTTGGTGCCTCAGAGTGGGAGTACGAGGGGAGCGTTTTGTCGAAAGCACGTAAGTTTAAGAAAATTACGTCGTTTGGTTTTGCGAGCCAGCATAGCACTCACATGTTAGAATAGTGTAGATATTTTGCCGAGTTTGCAGATTGCTTGGTAGGAATTCTTGCCGTATTTTCGCCTGCTTTAGAGCGCCTACATTCTAGGGTTATCCAGACAGATCTTTGTCTGAGTTTGTTTGCATCATGGCCAGCCAAAACGATTAGGATGTTCTTTCTGAAAAATTATGGAGACATCAGGCGAGTGCACATTAGCCGCCCCTTGAAATAAGTGATGCTTACAAAGAATTCGAAACTAGTCGATTGCAAGCAAAGGACGCCATTAGCAATCGCCTAGACGAACCCGTTGTAAGACACCAGAAATCCCTTCATGAGAATCTTGAGAAGCTTCGAAAAAGCCGAGCAATCTCTAGTACCTCACATTCCCCTGCTTCTGTTCGTGCAACGAGTAGCTCCACCTTATCCTCTTATCCAGTGAAGAGGCAGAAAAAAACCGATGCAGCTATTGGCTCAGTAGCTGAATGCGAGTCAGAATTATCAGTATATGCTGAATGTAACACTATTGCGATTGCTGAAGCTATAGGCAAGTCTAAAGCTCAAAACATGCGAGCCGCAAAAATGACGGAACCTACGCCAAAGATTTTTCGGGGTGATAGTCTCAGGTTTGAAGATTGTTTGTGTAGTTTTGACGCTTATGTCTAGCGTAAAGGTTTTTCGGACGCCGAAAAGATGAGATTAAAAAAAAAGTATGTTGGGGGTGAAGTTGAAAGCCTGATTGGAAGCTATTGTACATCTCACAACGCTCATGGTTACTGCAAGGCACGGAAAGAGTTGAAGGCGCGATATGTTGATCCACATCACTTGACAGACAACTACCGTGAAAAGTTAGAAGCAGGGCCGAAGACACGATTCAGTGGCAAGGCAGAATTGAACAGAATAGCCGATTACCTATTACGGGGCTCGAATGCAGCGTAAAGTCTCCCAGGGTTGCAGTTCTTAAATCACTATAAGGAAATTAGGAGGTTAAAGCAAAAGTTACTCGGTTGGCTTTTCACTCGATGGAGTCAGGAAGTCCAAAAGTATTAAGAAAATGAAGGCAAGTGAGCCTAATTTTAAGGACATCGTCAAATTTATTCAAGAGGAGGTTTAAATACTATTTGACCCTTACAATGAAATTGAAATTAGACGTTCCAAATCGGTTGGTGGCAGACCAAATGAAAGAACGCAAAATCTTAACATCAGGTCATCTGAAAACAAAGAGTTTTCCCGCCAGGCAAAGCATTGCAGTTTTTGTGGTAAAAGTAATCACGAAGTCAAGTTTTGCTACGATTTTTTAAAGGTTCTAATTGAAGAACGCTGGAAATTCGTTCGTACTAAGGTTTTGTGTTTTTGCCCTTTAAAGGACGGACATCGCAGTGCACATTGCAAATATAGACCCTGTTTTAAATGCCACAGGAAACATGCACATTGTCTACACCAAGAGTCATGTGAAAATACGGCGTTCGTTGGCGAGAACTTTCAAGTGCTTGTGGTTACGCAAGCAAGCTCAAAGATCACTCATCACTCTAAGAGGGGAACATTACTGAGTATGATCCTTCACGTCTAAGTAAGAGCTCTCTATAATTCACTTGAGGAACGTGTATATGCATTGCTGGACACAGAGTGGCGCCTGTTTTATTTCAAAGAAAGTCGCGAGAAAGATTGGTTCGCGTGGTAACCTAGAAACTCTTACTCTCACCACTCTTTCTGAGTCATGAAAGATCAAAGCGGCTAAGCATAAATTGTCAGTAAGAGGATACAATCCTGGTTAATCATAGACGCTAAAGGCTTACGGACAAGCTAAGATTCCCAAGATTCTATATATATATAAAATTCGAAGATTTCGTACCGAACTGCGTTATGACGGATCCATCGGGATCACTGGTTACTTTTTCATGCCTTTGCCATTCAAGAAGCGACCACAACTTCCGTTGAACAGGCAGGACGCTTTGAAACTTTTTTATAGTCTCAAAAATAGGTTTAATGCAGACAAAAAGTACTGTGATACCTACAGGACTATCATGTCCGGTATGATAGCGTCTGGGGAAGCAGAGCCAATACCTGATGAAGAGTTGCTTTGTCAAGTCTGCTCAAGTTTGGTTTCTTCCGCACTTTGGCACGTACCATCCACGTAAGCCTAAGAAAATCCGAGTGGTGCTTGATTGTGGAGGCAAAAGTTTTGGAGATAACTTAAATGATCGTTTGCTTAGCGGACTTGTCATGTTAAACAAATTGGCATGAATACTGTGCCGTTTTTGCACCGGCCCTATAGCCATAACATGTGACGTGCAAATCCAATACGATATACCCTGACGCTGGCAAATTCATAGAAATCAATTTTTATGTCGACGATGGCCTAGAAAGTGTAAGCAGTGTGGAAACCGCAATAAACCTAGTAGCCCAAGCTCACACAATTTGCGCTTCAGTAAATTTCAGACTGCACAAGTTCGTAAATAACAAATTAAAAGCTTTGGAGAGCATACCTTCCGATGAGAGGCTAAATGATAAAGAATATCGGGTTGGCTGGCGGATTCACACAAGGAGAGGTATATTGTCTACAGTTGCAGCTATATTCGATCCTCCTGGATTGATATCTCCTTTTACGCTGCAAGGAAAAAATATCTCGCAAGAAGCTTGAAAATCTGTCTTAGACTGGTGTAGAAGCAGGTGGTCGGTTTGGGGGTAAGAGGTATTGGGAGCTGGGGGCGCGTGGGCACAACCAGGACTTTCTCCATTTTATGGTACGTTAAAAATATTTTTCTTTGTGCTTATTTGTTCATCCAGTGGTGGTAGCAAGTGTTTTTTGTCGTTCGTTAAGATCATTGTTTTAGACTATTGAGATTTTGTGGCAAGTTTTGACGCAGGTGATGGGTATTGCGTATATATTATTTGAGCAGTATGTATAGCTCAATTGTTCATTGTTGTCGTGGGAAGACGTTGTTTTGATATTCGTGTAGATAAGTTGGAGATTATTTAGAATTTATGGCAAGTTTTGTCTCTGTGATGAGTATTCCGTGGCTGGTATTTAATTAACATGTATAGTGCCATTGTTTATTGTTGTCGTGCCCGTAGAATTTATCCGGTTTGTAATTTTGTATAAATACGCCTGCGTAGTTCAGTTTGTTCGGACAACCCTGCTCCCCGAAGAGACACCTTCGAGATTGGTTTGCTTGGTTTTCTTGCAAATGTTGGTTTTCGCTTATTTATAACTAAGATTTAGATCTAAGTTATGGTGACTCTTTGGTACTTGTATTTCATTAAAGTTTGTGTATATCATATTTAAACGCATCAATGTATCATTTGTTTTCGTCAAATAGATTGACGGGGTTCACACCTCAGTAAATCTCTGCCTATTCTTTGGTGTTTTTGTCGGATACCGCTACAGACAATCTCGCAGTCAGGCAGAAAGAAATTTCCGCAAGGTTGAGACGAGAGAAGGCACAGGTATGCCAATTTGAACTGTAATCGCAGTCGAGAAATCTTTTGTTTTTGCTAGATAACGATCTCGACGCTGGTCGAGAAACCTTTGTTTCACTGCGTCGAATAATTGAGGCGCAGGCTGAAGGCTGACGGAGTCTGTGCTGTGAAAATTTATGGAGCGCCGTTTGCGTAGCGAGAAGTTGGAGGCTGAAACGAGCGACCAGTTTGCGTTGCGGTGTTTGGTGCATCACATTTGTTGTTTGAAGACGGAAGATATGGTCGACCGTATTGTTGTTAACTTGCATTGAATTGTATTATGGAAGATCTTGCGCTTACGAATTTGTCATTGGATTTCTTGGATCTTGTGCCACACAAGTTGTTTTTGCTGCGTAGAACTGTTCTTACGCTAAGACGTGATCTTGAATGGATTACATTTACCAATATTGTTTTATTTATCCTGTTAGTGCAGGCTGTGTTTTCATATTTTTTTGGCTGCGGTTTGTTGCTTGTGCATGCGTTACAACTGTTTATTTTTATGATCACGCTGCTGTTTCGCTAGTAATGTGTTTGAATCGACGCTTATTTACTTGGCTTTACTTCATCTCTCGTCCTATTCCATCTTGTTATTCCTGGATGGGGTGTTCTGTGCACTTCCTGGGGTGGGGGGGGGTCTGTGCACTTCCTGGTTTGTGCCTCAGAGTGGGAGTACGAAGGAAGCGTTTTGTCGAAAGCAAGTACGTTTTGGAAAATTACGTCGTTTGGTTTTGCGAGCCAGCATCGCACTCATATGTTAATATAGTGTAGACATTTTGCCGAGTTTGCAGATTGCTTGGTAGGAATTGTTGCCGCATTGCCGCCTGCTTTAGAGCGCGTACATTCTAGTGTGATCTAGACAGATCTTTGTCTGAGTTTGTTTGCATCATGGCCAGCCAAACCGATTAGGATGTTTTTAATGAAAATGAACTGCTAGAACTACCGGGAAGGTCCACAAGAAAAATTGCGCTATCAGCGAAAGCAAGGGAGGGTAGGCTTGCTAAGCTCGGCGCAGAGGTAGTGATTCTTAGTCTCGGGAACTTGAATGTACACTCAAAAATTAGGGAGACATTAGGCGAGTGCACATATACAGAGACACATTAAACGCGATGCTTTGCAACCTCGAAGAAAACAACTCGCACATCACGATAGTGTACGAGAAAATTTTTGATCTTGCGGGGAATGAAATAAGTAATGCTTACAAAGAATTCGAAACTAGTCGTTTTGAAGCAAAGGACGCCGTTAGCAAGCGCCTAGACGAAATAATTGTATGGCACCAGCAATCTGTTCAGGAGAATCTTGAGAAGCTTCGAAAAAATCGATCAATCTCTAGTCTTTGCATTCTCATGCTTCTGTTCGTACGACGAGTAGCTCCACCTCATCCTCTTATCCAGTACGGGGAAAAGAAAAACCCGATGCAGCTATGACCACAGTGGCTGAATGCGAGTCAGAATTATCCGGACAATGTAACACTATTGCGATTGCTGAAGCTATAGGCAAGTCTATAGCTCAAAACATGCGAGCCGCAAGAATGACGGAACCTACGCCAGAACTTTTTCGGGGTGATAGTCTCAGGTTTGAAGATTGGTTGTGTAGTTTTGACGCTTATGTCGAGGGTAAGGTATTTTCGGACGCTGAAAAAATGAGATTTTTAAGAAAGTATGTTGTGGGTGAAGTTGAAACCCTGATTGGAAGCTATTGTACATCTCGTAACGCTCAGGCTTACTCCAAAGCCCGGAAAGGGTTGAAGGCGCGATATGGTGATCTACATCAGTTTACCGACAACTACCGTGGAAAGTTTGAAGCATGGCCGAAGGTAAGAGTGAGTGACAAGGCAGAACTGCGTAGGCTAACTGATTACCTAGTTTAGTTCTCAAATGCAGCGGAAAGGCTTCAGATGTTGCTGGTTTTAGATGACTATAAAGAAATTCGTAAGTTAAAAGAAAAGTTGCCGGGTTGGCTTTCCACTCGATGTTTTCGAGAAATCCATCGGATTAAGAAAAGGAAGGCAAGTGAGCCTAATTTTAAGGATTTCGTAAAATTTGTTCAAGAGGAGGTTGAAATACTTATTGATCCTTTTATCGAAATTGAAGTTAGAACGTCCAAGGCGGAAAGAAGCAGACCAAGTTAAAGAACGCAAGATCTTAAAATCAGGTCATCTGAAAACCAAGAGTTTTCTCGCCTGGCAACGCATTGCAGTTTTTGTGGTAAAAGTAATCACGAAGTCAAGCTTTGCTACGATTTTTTAAAGGTTCTAATTGAAGAACGCTGGAAGTTCGTTCGTACTAAGGTTTTGTGTTTTTGCCGTTTGAAAGAAGGATATCGCAGTTCACAATGCAAATATAGACCCTGTTCTAAATGCCACAGGAAACATGCAAATTGTCTACACCAAAAGTCAGGTGAAAATGCAGCGTTCGTTGGCGAAAACTCGCCAGCGCTTATGGTTATGCAAGTAAGCTTGGCTACGCGAGAAAGATTGGTTCGCGAGGTACCTTAGAAATTCTTAATCTCACCCCACTTTCTTAGTCTAGAAAGATCAAAGTAGCTAAGCATAGATTGTCAGTAAGAGGATACAATTCTCGTTAATCATTGACGCCACACGCTTACGGACAAGCTAAGATTCCCTCGAACAAGGATCAGATACCTTGCGATAGTCACGCAATGAAATTTGAGCATCTAAATTCGCTAGTTCTTGAATTGCCACCATCAATAGACGCGCCAGTTGCACTCCTGATAGAAATAGACTGTGCCGCTGTCTTCATTTCTATTGAAACAATGATCGGAAAAAAGAATGAAGAGCCGTTTGCCACAGAGACTAAGCTAGGATCGGCCCTTTGTGGAGGGACGGGGAGATGCGTTAAAAGTGTGGTAAGCCACCGCGTGATGACGTCGGACATTCTGGCTGTCTTGGATCCCGATTTCCACCGCCCGGAAGAAGAGCATACTATGTCTCAAGATGACTTGAGAAGCCATCGGGATCAATCTGGTTACTTTGCCATGCCTTTGCCATTCAAGAAGCGACCACAACTTCCGTTGAACAAACGGGACGTTTGAAGCGTTTTTACGGTCTCAAAAAAAGTTTTGATGCGGACAAGAAGCTCTGTGATGCCTACAGGAATTTCATGTCCGGAATGATAATGGCTGGGGAAGCAGAGCCGATACCTAATGAAGAGGTGCTTTATAAGTCTGGGCAAGTTTGGTATCTACCGCACTTCTGTACGTACCATCCACTTAAGCCTAAGAAAATCCGAGTGGTGCTTTATTGCGGAGCCAAACGCTTTGGAGAGAACGTAAATGATCATTTGCTTAGCGGACCTGACATGTTAAATAAATTGCCGGGAATGCTGTGCCGTTTTCGTACTGATCTTATAGCCACAACGTATGACGTGCAATCCATGTTTAACCAATTTAAAGTTGACCCTGGAGACAGGGATTACCTCCGTTTCATTTGGTTCGATAACGAAGAAAGAATTGCGGACTACAGAATGACTATGCATTTATTCCGTGCAACCTCGTCACCAGGATGCGCTGCTTACGGCCTTCGCAAATTAGCTAATGAATATTCTAAGATTTGCCCTGAAGCGTGCAAATTCATAGAAACCTATTTTTGGTCGACGATGGCCTAGTTAGTGTAAGCAGTGTGGAAACCGCAAAGAACTTAGGAGTAAAGTGGCAAGTGTCCAGAGACAAGTTATCATTTTCAAACCTCGAGGAGAGCAAGCCTGACGAGGAGAGGTATTTTGTCTACAGTGGCAGCTATATTCGATCCTTTTGGATGGATATCTGCTTTTACGCTGCAAGGAAAATTATCTTGCAAGAAGCTTGCAAATCTGCCTTAGACTGGGACGAGCCGCTCGAGTCAGCGTTACAGGTGAGATGACAAAGCTGGATGAATGAGGCGCAAAATATGGAAACCTTCCAGATCGATAGCTGTCTGAGCCCAAAGTCTGTATTGGATAAAGGAATATGTCGTACATAACTGCATTATTTCATCGATGGATTGAAAACCGGGTACGGAGCGTGTTGCTTTGTAAGATCATATACTGATTCAGGAGTGGTCCATTGTTCTATGCTAATGGCTAACGCACGAGTCACCATGAGAGTTTCCCCCTTCTATGTTATGTATAATGTATTGTTCTTTTTGGTTATTTGTTCATCTACTATTGAGGGAAGACGTGGTTTTGGCATTCATGTAGATATGTTTGAGATGATTTAGAATTTATAGCAAGTTTTGTCACCTGTTATGAGTATTTCGTGGATGGTATTTGAGCAACATGTATAGTGCGATTGTTTACTGTTGTCGTGCCCGTAGAATTTATCCGGATTGTAATTTTGTATAAATATGCCTGCATAGTTCAGTTTGTTCGGAGTACGCTGCTCACTGAAGAGACACCTTCGAGGTTGGTTTGCTTGGTTTTCTTGGACTTGCTTTTATTTTATTTTATAACTAAGATTGTTGCAGCTTTGGCACTTGTATATCTGTAAAGTTTGTGTAGATATTATTTAAACGCATCAATGTATTATTTATTTTCGTCAAATAGAGTGACGGGGTTCACACCTCAGTAAATCTCTGCCTATTCTTCGATATTTTTGTCGGATACCGCAACACTATTTGTGTCCAGCCGGGGGTCCTTCAAGAAGACAGCCTTTTGTCATTGTTATTTAACCTGGTAGTGTACACCTTGATCAATACTACAAAAGCTGAAAGGTGCGATGTTTGGGCTATAGTTGTGCATGCTCCATTGTTCAATAGTCATTCGACGGGATTTACAACACCAAAAAAGAGAGCCAAAACAAAACGCGTTTCACGTGCCCCCCTAACCACTGGGAATCACTTCGAAGCACTCAAACTGGTCACACCCTTATGTGATTCAAACAATTGCCCCAGCCCCGATAAAGGTGGGGAGAAAATTTCTAAGCGACGTGCTAACCTTGCGGTGAGCCTTGCCTGAAAGGAACATCCTCTTTCGTAAAAGAAGGGTGGTCCCTGGCAATTCCCATTACAGTGAAGTGGTTAAAAACAAAAAACAGGTTTCCTTTTTCAGCGATGGCACGACAGTAATCATCGCTAATTATGCGCACTTTCTTTAATATTATTGTATTCTTAATGTGCGGTTGAATCGAGTTTGGCATGAGACAAGTCGGACGTGTTTTCTTGGCGAGTTGTCGTCTTCCGAATTTCTGTACCTA
>QQSS02230602.1:0-21842 GCA_003687565.2 Craspedacusta sowerbii | reverse complement strand
TCATCCAAGTTGTCTCGCCCCCGACGCGCCCTTCGGGTCAATAGCCACGCGGCAATTAGGCTGTCCTTACCCTCCCCGTAATTAGACGAGCGTTAAGCGTCTCAAAGTATGAATGAGGATTAGAGATTTATTTTTTCGCGCCTTCCGAATTTTCAACCCAAGATTGGTGCCTGGCAACCATGATAACCTATCCCTATGATGCCGCTCAGTACAAGGCAATACCGGGGCTAACAAAAGATCTAAGTAATTACAACCTGCTGGAGGAGAGGTCAATTTGTGTTAAGCAGGGATCCACATTTAATTGCTTGCACCGTTACTGCTCCTAGCAGATTCGAACAGTTGTAAACAACACCCCACGCCAATTAAGAGATCACCCCTTGAATCTCAATTCGTGACGATCTGTGACGATCTCGTGCAACTGTTCACTTCAGAGCTTGTGCTTTCGTGAGGCGGTGCTCTCGACTTAAGACTCCAACCGAAGGTCTCCGACGAGTCCCTTGGCCGGGACGAAACTTACGTAAGACTAGCCATTTGAATCTCAATTCCTTTTTTAATTGGTCGAGGAACCGGGACGTTCGAAGAAGTGAGACGCGGGCGGTCATTAAGTGCCACGGTTGAGGAGGTGGGACTCTTTCGAGGTGAGCAATAAACTTAATTGCGCTTTTTGTGCCAAAGTATCGTTTGACAGACGTCGGATGAAGGCAGCGCATCTCAGTGGGGGTCGAGCAACGACGTGAAGCAGTTGAGTTGGTGTCGGTTCGCATGCAGCACGTGGCTTTTTCGTCTACACAATTCGAGCCAGCGCATTCTGAGGCAGAACGTAGCGCAAAGATAGTGGATGCTGTTTGAGTCTGCTTGGTGGGAATCTTTATAAATTTAAGGACCTCCAGAGGATTTCTTGGAGGCTTATTCCGAAAATATTACCCGGTAAAATGATCGTGCTTCTGAGGATCTTGCGTATCCGTAGACTAACAACTCGTGAACGTGAGAATTACTTAGTAGCTACTTCGTCGAGTTCATAGTGTTCATTGAATCGAATAATATCAAAGTTACTTCGTATTTTTATTCCGATTTGGGGTTTTCCTGCTGTTTACCATAATGTACCGCAGGGAAAATGCTAAATTTTGCAATTTTGCAATTTGCAATTTTGCATGTATGTCATATGCATAAATTTTGCAATTTTGTATGTACTGGTCGTGTATTCCAATGGGATTGCTGCGAAAGTTGTTATGTACCATTATCTATTCAAATTCTTATGAGCTAAGACGACTTTTTGGTGTGCCCACGAGGGGCTGGTATCAAGAAATAGTGCAAAAAAAAAAAAAAATACCACGTTGGCGCAAATGTATTCGCGTTCCGTGCATTGTATGTGAAAATTTTATTTTTCCATAGCTGTGATTCTGCTGAATGCTCTCGGGCAAACATTTTATGTTGTCCCTCTATAACATATCGTATTACTCTGTAATGTATGTTGTATAGGTGTGTTGTAGACAACATATCAAGGCAAGCGTGAAGCATGGATAGTCTGTGGTTGCTACCTTTGGCTCTGACAGTAGTCGTTGGCGCAATTTTTTGGCGTTGGTTCTCGAATGGCACGTTTCCGCAAGTTCCAGGCTTTTGGATTCTCGGCCATATTCTTGACTTTTGGGGAAAAGATTTCGAGAAGGCTTTGATCAAACATTGGAAGGCTATGGAAGGACATGACCTCTTCATGCAAAGAAAGCTGCATGGTTGGTTGGTGATTTTGCTGTTTTATTGAAAAGTAACTGCCGTTTCTGTGATGTTCCTTTTAGTTGAGTTTTCTGCGGCTAGCTTGCTGAAAGTCTTTTTCTTAAATAGGTGATGATGGTTGAGTGGCTATTCTTGATAGCTAGGCCTTTATATTTTAACGCCGGGCCAGAAAGTTAGCGAAAAGTTTTTAACGTTCTGGCATGAGATTGTTCAAGGCTGCGCTGGTCCAAACGTCTGCGGAGTTGAGAATCGTATCTTCATAAATTGATAACATAATCAAACTTCGCTGGTTTGATCGCTATTTTTAGCTGGCCTGTTGCGGATAGTCATATCAGATTTGGTCATGCAAAATTTCCTGGAGTATTTTCTTGATTTCAGTAAGACGAATCGATCTAGTTCTCATTACGATCCTTAAAGCTTGTGTTAGCTGGAGACAATTATTAGTAATCTCTCTTCATTTTTCTCGTAAAATAAGATTTGAACCGGAGGCAATAGAACAAATCATATAGCCATAGTCGAGTTTGGTTAGATTTGCCAGTGAAATAGTTTAACTTAATAAATTCAAGTGTAAGTGTAAAGTGTTAATGAATTGTTTTCAGCAATCGACCGTTGATTTGCAATTAGAGATTCTGAAACATCCCTCTCTAATTTGCTGATTATGAGTCATGTGAAAATTGTATAGAAATGTATATGAAAGTATTGTGCAATGTGCATGCATGCCTCTGGCCCCTATACCACCATGACTGGGTCCTGAAATATTGTGCTTGCTTTAGAACCCATAAGCTGCAGAACCGCTAAAAAGGCAGTCACTTGTTGTCAAGAAATATAAGTTTCGTTTAGAGGATATCTACGGAGCCGTGGTTCCACGAAATCTATCCTGGATTAAAACGATACTTTCTGATACCGGGGCGTTTGCGAAAGCTATGTTCTTAGAGAGCTTGGTACCCGCGTTGAATGGCAGCCTGGTATCTTTGAATGGTCAAGCTCACCATAAACTTCGGGTAGAGCTAGCTAAGGCTTTCACGCCCCAGTCGCTGAAGCGCTACGTGCCCGGTTTTTCCCGATCGGCGGACAGCCTTTGCAAGGTTAGTTTGTTAGTTTTCATTCAGTCTTCTTGTAGCCTTTGTTTGTTCAGTAGTCTTCCCTAGTTTGTTCTTTATTAGTTTGTTCTTTTTCTAGGTTGTTCTTTATTGGTTTGTTCTTTATTAGTTTGTTCTTTGTTAGTTTGTTCTATATTAGTTTGTTCTTCTTACCTCATCTGGTTCAGGCATGATTATTGTTGGTTGGAAGGCCATGTTAAATCTTGATTCTTAAGTCTTAAGTCTTAGGGGATGTTTTAGTGACTTACCTAGCGACAAGCAGTCGCGTCACATCAATCGCTGTGGACGGGCGCGGTTACTCATTCTGCCACCCCTCCATTTCTCTGAGCTAGCACACCTGTATTTAATATTACTTAGTGTTAATTTTTTTTTAGAGTAATAGTATTAGCAAAAACAATGCTTGAAGTAGATACATACTACGATATCGGAGCACGCATGCTTATCTTTAACCTGTCATTCAAATACTTGTATCGCAGCTTTAAGCGGTTCATAAGAATTACAAAATAATTTATTGCATTTTTTGTGGCTATGAAAACCTGTGATTTGTCAGCGTTTTCCGGTTATAACTAAAACCTGGGAGTTTGAAAAGCATGAAACAATTGAGCAATCAGCATGGGGTTTCTTGTTTTTCTCTAAGAAATGGAGACTGGAAGTTGGGAATGCGTGTAGAAGCAAATGCTTAAAGGTGCAGCCTAGTTGCCAAGACCTCACGTTTGAAGTTATTTGCGAAGCGGCATTTGGATATCGCCTGAGCGAAGATGTGGCTGGGCGAGTTGGCGAGATCAATCGACGAGCACTAGAAGGGGGCCTCTCGTATAAGCAGCAACTGGTGGTAAAGTATCTGTTACCATTTCTTCGGTACCTACCGTTCGGCCCTGCAAATCACGTACATGAGGCGTTGCGCGCAATAGAGGAGTTGGTCTGGAAGGCAAGTAGCAGTGCATTATTAAATTCATGATGGTGTGCATATGTTGGATTAAAAGGTCACTGCAAGTGTTTGGCGAGTAACTCTGTTTCATGTGAGCGAAGACTATTTGTGTCTTGGCTACGTAATATATGCATGCGTCTAGGCTACGTAAGGCATGCATGCGTCTTGATGCGTCTTGGCTACGTAATGTATGCGTGCGTCTTGGCTACGTAATATGTATGCATGCGTCTTGACTACGTAATGTATGCATTCGTCTTGGCTACGTAATGTATGCCAGCGTCTTGCCTACGTAATGTATGCATGCATTTGCTAACCGTTTTTTAAGGTAGACCGAGTAGCATCGGAATTGGTTTAACTAATTGCTCGATGATCCTTTGTTGATGGGAATGGGATTTCAAACTCACGTGCAATGTTTTTTTATTTTGATAGCGAACCTTGGATACTTGCTTTCTTTTGCGCCTGTGGTGCTTGTCCTAGAATGGTTGCTGCATTTTACAGATATTCCATCAGAGAAAGGAAGCTGTGGAGCACGGTCGATTGTCGGAAGCGGAAAAGCATAATATTTTATCAATCCTATTGGAAAGTCGTGATGGAGAAGGTTCTCTTTCCGACAAGGAGATCGTGTCAAATGTATTCCTCTTCTTGCTGGCTGGACTAGAGACGACTTCTACTGCCCTCACTTGGGCGATCTATGCCTTGGCCATGGTAAGTAACAGCTATGTTATTAGCCTCAATTTTGCTGTCCTCTATGGAGCTAAGCCTTATTGTGGTGGAGAATGTGCGTGTTACTACGGACCCTGCGATCTCTGCTACTACTACTACTACTACTACTACTACTACTACTACTACTTCGTTATTCTAACCGAGCCGGAGGTACCAAGGAAAATTCAACTCAACCGTTACAAGAAGATTACTTTTTTTGGTCCCCAAGCATCAAGAGGCATCAACGAGATATCCTTTATTGCTGCCTGGCCATATCTGCATACGCCTCGGGAAGCTACAATCAAGCTGGCCCTAACCTTTCGAGTCATGCGGACTATCATTCAACCACGGAGCAGGTCGCCATCTAGGCTTGATCACCTGTATACGTGTAGAACTCAGTCTATCTGATTTTGCACAAGCGCGATGGTCAGAGTGCTTGCCTTTTTGTTGATTTTATTGATCTTGCTATGGTTTAGAGGCATTTGCGTCCCAAAGTATGTTTGTGTTTACATCTAGCACTCTGATGTCCAGGAAAGACTTCATGACGAAATAGCAGCTGTATTGCCGCAAGCCACAGTGGCGACGTACGATGAACTGGGAAATCTGCATCACCTAAGCAATTTTGTGAAAGAAACCCTTCGATTCTACGCGCCCATCGATATGGTGTCTCGTAGGACGACAGCGGACCTGCGGCTCGGGGCTTATAACCTTAAGAAAGGCACCATGGTGCAGTGCCAGTTCGCTTGCGTCCACCGAGACGAAAGATTCTACGACGCACCGGACACTTTTGACCCAGACAGATTTGCGAGCGGAGGTAAAGGGCTTGTTTACATGCAACGCTTATTTCATCTCATAAGTTATGTTACTCGCAGACCTACTGACGCAACCTGACGGACTCAAATGTTTATATTTGAAGTGCTTTCAAGATGGGTTTTTGGTAGGGTAATTGTGAGTAGATGTTTTTCAAAGGGTTTTTATCCTAAATATTGAAAGTTTCGTATAGATCGTGCGTGCGTGTGTGTGTTTGTGCATTCAGGTGTATGTGCGTGTATTTGTGTGTGTGTGAGAGAGGTTTTGCGTGTGTGTGTGTGTGTGTGTTTGTGTGTGTTTGTGCTTGTGTGTGCTTGTATCTCAATATGTGTGGATTTGTCTTTCTCTTCGATTGATGTTTTGAGATATTCTACTTGCGTTTATTCGACTTGTATTTGCCTTCGGCCATTGTTGGTCGAATAGCGAAGAAATTTCATGTTGAGTCATGAGTTTCCCGAACGTGCCATCGTCTTCTTGGCTGTTTTTTTGTAGGTAACATTCAACCTGGCGCATTTCTGGCATTCAGTTACGGACCGCATGACTGCATCGGTAAAAAGTTCGCTATACTCGAGCTCAAGGTCGCGCTGGTGCATATTTTGAGGAACTTTCGTGTTGAGCCAGATCCCGCATTCCACAACTACGTCACTGAATTTCCCATAGCTAGGACATCCAAGCCTTCCGTGTCAGTGAAGCTGTGTTTGCGAGATTAAATGTCTTGTTCCCTCGTGCATTCGAGTGGTTGGGTATACTCTGGGGCCTTCTCGCGCACGCTGGAGCAAAGAAGTATTTGGAGGAGGAGAGAATAGAAAAGTTCTGCGTTACAGAAGGTAGTTTGATGCGCAGCACGTTCCTTATGAGGGACAGGAATAGGTCTGCTGCTTATGAATCGAAGCATAATAAGAGTCCGAACAACTACCTATATAGAGCGCTCGTCGAAATGTGAATAAGGAAAATCAAAGGTGGGACTAAACGTTTAAGATGTTGAGAGGGCGATAGAATAATTGAATAGAAAAAAAGCAAACTTGCTTATTTGAATCGGGATTAAAAAGAATTTTCTATTGGCACGTATCACGTTTCAACGAACGTTGGCGTCAGGTCGTCGTGCGAAGTCAGAATGTTATGCCAATGTAAAACAGAGACACATCGTCCGCAAAAGAGCGCCGATCACTTCTTAAGTTTGGGATTAAGTCATCTGTATAAATTAGGAATAGCAAGGGGCCGAACGTAGAACCTCAAGGTACATCAGCCGTATTTAAGCATGTAGAGTATTATTTATAGTACTTTTGAAATTCTATTAGTTACCCTACTTTTAAAATTTTATAGCAAATGTATGGGTAGTAATGGGCGAAATTCCGATACGATCGCTGGCTTACGCCCTATCGCAATCGTCAACGCCTATGCGAATGAACTCATGCGAATTGTATGAGAATAAAATTATATGCTGAATGTATTGGGTGGTTATTGACGAAAGCCCGATGCAATCGTTGGCTTTCGCCATATCGCAATGAGCAAGCATCTCGCCAATGAATAGTAGACCACCTTAGCAAAGCACTTCTTCATTTAAGGTGTGCCGACCAACTAAAAAGGAGACAACACACGAACACAACTTATGCCATGCGTTTGACTTTACTAGACGTATTTCTTGCACCATAGCCAGTGGGCGAGGAGGCTACGTGACAATTATTAGTGACTACCCTGTTCGGCGAGCCTCCAAAGATAACCTAATCAGCTACTTTGCTAGGCGTCAAGTTTCGACCGAGGTGGCTTGGAAATTTGCATTTCCCGTGTATGATGCAAGGATAACTTAAACCGAAGACCTTTAGGTAAAAAGTACTTGATCACCTGTAGTTCTTGCTTTATCAAAAGCTCGTTGGTGAAAACCCATTTTTAGGGCAGCCACACATAACCTCTCGTAGCGCGAGCAAACCCACAAGCTTGCAAGGCAGCAGATGTTCGGGAAAGATAAGCTTGCAAGGCGGATGTTCGGGAAAGAAAATCTCTATGTATTAAGTTCTTTCGAATTAACGTTTGACAAATCAATTCAACACAATTCCAAGTGCACGACATGGACAGCCCACTTGCACGCAGCGTGATCGTAGAAGCACGACAACACGGACAAATGATGGGTGATTTATGAGACATGCAAACCGTCGCAACCTGGTGCAAGCAATGTTCATCATAAAAAAACAAGAAGATTTAACTCTGTATTGAAAAGAAAACTCCGCAGCACACCGCAACTCAATCCGTGCACACGATGAATTAACAGACCATCTACGCGCCTAGCCTACTGCTGGATTTCATAGCCTAATTCCTTGTCGGCTTGAATCAAGGTCACGGCGTTACCCAGACGTAGTCCTCGCAGCTTGGCCCAGATCACGTGGTCCGTCAAAGCAAGGATCTGCGCAGCCGCGAGCGCAGCGCTCTCGGGATCAGTAACGGTCGTGCAACCCAATCCGGACGGTAAACGCAGGGACGACCAGACATCCTCGCTGCCCCAATCGGCTTTCAGTGGAGGGCTATTGATAACGGGGTAACAGGTGTTGCCAGACAAGACGGGTCCGAGACCGTTACTGCGACCCGCCACCGCAACGAACACGGTGGGAATGCCATGACTTTCGTAGTAGTGCAAGATTCTCAGAGTTTCCTCAGTTCCTTTGTGCGCAGACGCTATGCGCATCTCGCAGACAATGCTCAAAGTCTGTAGCTTTGCGAGAATCTTTTGACAGTGATCTTTGTCGCTTGGTGACCCCATGAAGATCACGACCCGAGCACTGGGTTTGGACGCAAATTTCTTCGTCTCCTCAGCGACCCACGCATAGTTTTTCTTGATCTCCGCCAAGGCTTCAGACGTGACCTCTTTCAAGTTGCGGTACACTTGCTTGTCGCGCATGAGCCTCTTGTCTCCCGCTGGCCAGAGTCGCCACGAATCGTTGTCGATGACGTCAGCCAACACGATCTCCTTGGTCTTCATGTTCACTCCGAATTCGACCTTCATGTCAACAAGCACGCATCCTAGCGAGGCCCATGCCTTCTCCAAGATCTCGAAAACTGCAATGGCCGTCGTGCTCAAAGCATCCAGCTCGTGTCTACCAATTTTCAGTCCAGCAAATACGAAGTTCGCCTCCAGAATCTGTTCGCGAGACCACTGGGGATCATGGTTGGCATCATCCTTCAGAAAATACTCAAGCTTTGGCTCAGGGAAACGAAAGCCTTCCTTAACGCCAGGATTGCGATTCAGATAGGAACCGGTAATCAGTCTCCTGGTAACGACCTCGATAGGTATCATGGCGCAACGCTCCACAATGCACTCCGTGTCGGAAACCAGTTTTCGGTAGTGCGTTTTGACACCGCATGCATTCAAGAAGTCAAACACAGACCCATTGGTTATGTTGCTGAGAGCACCCTTGCCTTCCATGACGTTTTGTCGCGCTCCATCACCGGCGGTGATTTTGTCTTTGGAAATCATGAGCACGCAGTTCCCATTGTCGTACTCAGGTAGGGCGCGGACGATTTTCGTTTTCCCTTCAATAATAACATCGCCAACAACGAAACCTGTTGAGATAATAGAATTAGAAAACCATTATCCCGCAAACGGTAAGTAAAAACTTTTGGCCGCGCGTTGCCAGAATCACATTCATACACACATTCGCATCTATATCTATATATAACCTCGCCAGCTATGTATGTCTATACATAACTACATCCCCATATTTGTATCTCTCTAATGCCTATGCCTGTTGAAAGCCTTACGCTGGTGACTTAGGGTGGAGAATACTTTCAGGCTTCAGAAGATTCGGACTACCATGTTACTAAAAAAATGCATGTTACTTTAATCAAACCCAATGTGACTGCATGTATGCAACTCTGCTATCGATTGCTGCCCCAGTCAGCCATCAATTTCAGTAAACACAGAGAGTGCTTTCCATTAAACACAGAGGCGACATGCAAAAACAGGGGATGCAGGTTGAGATATTTCTGCTACACAATAGCCCAGAGAGACAAAGTTAAATGATTTAAATAAAGCTGGAAAGTGATTCCTGACAGAGGAGATGGTTATTTACTGACCAGTGGATGATATCAAGGTGATACGCTCCAGGATTCTATTATTATACTTCTAGGAGTTTGTGAAGAAAACTATGCCAAGTGATTGCAAAAGGACACTCACTTTGGTTTCAAGCTACAAATACAAAAAAATATGAATTAGAAAAAGGGAATTTGGGAGCAGCATTGGTCTAGCAACAAAAAAGACAGAGGAGATTTGGCTCCAAGGGAGTTTGTTTGGCAGGCCAGGGCAGTTTTAAATTCCATAAATGCCTCAATATTTTTACCAAGATATGCTGAAGTAAACTACAGTGACAACTTGGGCATAAAAGAAAACTTGCACGATGGTCCAGCGGATAGCCCTCCACTGTTATAATCGTTTTGAAGGCCCTTCCAAATGAGCTTTATGAATGTTTTCAGTATAAAGGGTTCATTCAGAAATTTTCATCGAAATGCAGCATGACCAGTCTATCGAAGGTATAAT
This sequence comes from Craspedacusta sowerbii, assembly GCA_003687565.2. Taxonomy (NCBI): domain Eukaryota; kingdom Metazoa; phylum Cnidaria; class Hydrozoa; order Limnomedusae; family Olindiidae; genus Craspedacusta; species Craspedacusta sowerbii. The sequence goes on along the minus strand of QQSS02230602.1, from coordinate 12,046 downwards.
GATTTAATTCGAGTTGGGTGGATTCAGGTACCAAATGGAAACAAGGCAGCAAATGAAGGAAAAGACCTTCCAGACTGTGAAGTCTGTTACGTGCCATATGCAGTTCAATATGAAACACATGGCTCAGCTCACTTTGCTACTCAGTAGTAATGAGTGTTATTTGCTGCGAAACAGCAGCATTTAAGCTGGTGTCTATAAACCAATTTGACAAACTTTATTGACGTGGGTTTCATGAACACAAAAGTGAGATGTTTGAACCAAGAACACAAATCTAACTACGGAACCTTTACTTACATTAAGAAATTATCATGACAAATTCCTTACAATTTAGACTCGGACTAAAATATTGCAAGAGCATTTGCAATGATTGTCATTTTAATGAAATTTTATGATTATCATAAACACGACTACGCAACAGCCTTTGTCAACAAACTCTAACATTACACTTATGAAAAAACTTTCTTACTATTTATGTTACATGAAGAAGTCTACGCAAACCGCTGAAAAAAAAGGCAGATGCACTTACCGTGGCTAGCCATGACCACTGAACGCAGCGTCGTTGACAAACGATTCCTCCACGTGCCCACTGCATTTTATAGAACCTTAGGGCTATTATAGACTCTTGCTGGTGACGTAATTATGGCTTGCCAAGCGTGCGCACGAGGGTCAAGTTTTGTTTTGCCGAGCACGGATTGCGTGTAAGCGATTCCCTTGGCTTCTGAAGGCACGCCACATGCATGCGTTATCATTGCGCCGTCTTTGGTTTCGCTCCTACTAAACATATGAAGGCATTTGAAAGCATCACCAGCTTGCAATTTCTCCTTGCGGCCCTTTTGCGAAAAGCTCATACGTCAAGCTTCCGTCGAAGGACTGCTTTAAGAACTGGGAATCGCCAAAACAGACTATTTTCTGACGAGATGACGTCTTGCGTGCTATTATTGCAGACGACATCATTCAATAGACAACTAAGTTTCGCACGTAGTCGGTCGAGTAAACGAAAGTCAAGAGCGCTTCCTAGGCCTATTTGCCTAGGCCTGGCGGAAAACTTTCAGTTTATACCTGTAGGTCTGCAACCCTCCTGGTTAGTTAACTAAAGCTCTAATGCCGGCTCACTTCTTGGCTTCGATGAAATTAAATACTAGAATTGGCTGACGCTGGTAGCGCTATGGTAAAGCACCTTGCACGTTGGATGCTCGAAGCGTTCCCGGCACAACTTCAGACCTATTCTTGTTGCGTAACAGGTTATGTAACTTAAAGAGCGTTCTAAGTAGTGTGTTACATAACAGAGACTGTTATGAAATTTATTGCGCTATGCTATGGCTTATGTTATTGTAGCATGCATGATCTGAACGATACCAAGAGATCGGATCGGTCGGTAAAGTGTCTTTCACTTCGCTCGCTTGGATCGTATCGAAAAGTTTTTCGTCAAACCCGAATAGTATCGTATCGCTTGCCACGGATAGCGAAAGATACTTTCCGATATTGAACGATCTTGCTTTTTGTTTGTTAGTAAGTCTATGTATATTCTACTATGTATATTCTACTATGTATAGTCTACTAATTGTATGAAGCCCTTGAGAAAAGTCCATACAGAGTAATATTGTAATATTTTCGATGGCGAATAAGTAACTAAAAAAAAAATAATAAAAAAATAAAAAAAAAAAGTCGCCAGCACAGTTCCACGAGTCAGCGCTCGCCTTTTGTTATTGAAGATTGCTACATCACAAGAAAAGTTTGCTTTACAAACGAAGTCAATTTTCAGTCTTAAAGAGGTTACCAATGCTTGAGCGAGACACATCCGCAGTAAAGCAAAATCTTATCTTCGTGATTTGAGCGTACACGTTAGCACGAGTCAACAATAACCACAAAAAACATCATGTAAAGCATAAACGTTGCGCAAGCAATGCCAACAATCGTGTAAGAGTTAGTGACATCCTCATAGCTAATCAGATTGGGACATCACCCTTTCATTAAGTAATGCACCTTCAAAAATTACTTTTATGTTTGAGGAGCCTACAAACCTAAGGGATGTTAGTAAACAAATAGCACTCCTTGGTAATTTACAGGCTCAGTAATGGACATGGATAGATCTCAACAAGCAGTCGGAATAGATGCCAAAAAATACTAGCCCGAAAAGTACGAAAAGTAAACTGAAACATTCATAGGCACGAAAAAATGGATTATACGAATTTAAGTCTCATAGCAAACACCACCAAGAAAAATTTATAGGGAAAAAGAAAACGCAACCAAAATGTACTTCAACAAAGTAATAAGCCAAATATTTCTGATCTCTAGATACATTAAAATTGTTGATTAACAAAAAAAATTATAATAAAGAATTAAACACATGATAAGCGACCAAAGCGTAACAAAATCGTACGCGATTCGTTAATGCACACAAGTTGTCTATAACAAAAATAGCCTTGCCTTTAATATACAAGGAAGGAAAGAGACGTTAAGTGATCCAATTAAAGCACTCAGATTGTTCACAAAAACGCTTGCACCATTTGAAAAAAGAGACTCTGAAAATTAGATGCTACTGCGCTTTGATGAATTGCGCAGGGTTTGTGGTGGTCGAGTCTAGGGGTTAACTAGATATGTTTACAGCAATTCTTTGGCTTTTTCATGAACAAATAAAATGCATCTGTCCAAAAAATGCTAGATATTGTACATACGATTTGATTTAACAACATATTAGAAATTTTTTTTTACCTTATGTGAGTGCCAAGTTGCGAATAGCGCTAGAGGTTTCTCCAATGTAACCGTTAGTACAGCTTGCACAAAAAATTGTACGCAACGCCAGCCCTAGGGCACTTAGTTAAGCAATCCTATCTGACAACAGGTAAGCTAAAAGTACGTGAAAATAAGCTTTACGCCAGTAGCTTACAATAAGTATATACTATAACACAATTTTTTTGGCCATCGACTTGCGAAACGAAACCCAAGTATGAGAGTTTGAAATGGAGTGTCTGACACGCATTCTTACTTTTAGGCCATTTTTTAGGCAAGCGACAGAACAAAATGTAGACTAACGCACAATGGGAAGTAGGGTTCCTCTTAGCAAGACTTATCAGAGTTGAAGAGCCACCTCTCCCTAATACTTCTCTAAAGAAGTATTTATATGCTACCTTCGTTCACACAAAGAAGTATACAATCAATAGAGTCGTCGCAACAGCTTTCGCCATAGTTTTAGCAAAGCGCAAGTGGGGCTCAAGCAGGCTGGTATTGCTAACACAATTTACATATCTTTTCATTTAGAGAGCCTTATGTACTTAAGTACTCTTCACTAATTTTTAATTAATGCTAGTCAGTAAGAAGAGTTTGAAAATTGCGCTTGAGTTGGATTACTGATATTCAGGTCTATCTCTACGTCGATAGGTTTGTTCAGGACGTTTGGACCAAGAAACGTTAAGGATCTATCACCGTAGGAAACAGTTTCTGTCCTGGGTACATTGAGTTTTCTGCCTGAGTCATTTCGTCTTCTTCTAGAAGATAATCTCAGAGGAAATATTGATTTTATATAGATTGGAAAGTCACCATTTTTTAAATCATACATAAATGAAACATCTATTAAGATTCATTATGTCGTCAATCTTTAGAATTTGCAATTGTGCAAATAATTTCGATGTCGGATCTTGGAAGTCAGAAATGCGATAATTCTTAGTGCCTGATTTTGTTTGCAATACAGTCTTTGAAATATGTTTTCATCAGCAAAACCGATAGATGACATCGAATAGGTTGAAATAAAGTTTCTTCAGGTTTTTTAATAGCACATAGTGGCGAACCTTAGACAAGATAGCATCCACTCTAGTCAGCTGTTTAGAAAGCTTTGCAATATGGGGCTTCCATGTCAAATGAGCGTCGATCAAGACTCCTACAAATTTGACATTCGACAAAAAGATTCGTGTGCCTCAAAGGACAACAGCAGAGCAAAAATCAACCTTTCATCTAAGACGCTTAAAGGGGACGAGGTCAGACTTTGTGTGTTTAATGTAAGGCAACAATAACAGATAATATTTTTCCTCTTCTTTTTTTCAATTTCTATGATGAGTGGCTCCATTTAATTCCCAGTTTGAAAACAACATTGGCATCGCACCTTGCGTGCCCATAGAAACCGACCCCTGCAAAATTTTAAAGATTTTCTTGATCAATAAATGAATGTAGCTCATAACGTAACGACAGCTAGTAATTCCTGCTATTTTTCGTAAGGCGCGTTTCAGAAATCGCAATTACTGAAAAATTGTGCTTCAAGAAGGTGGCCAAGGTTGCCAACTCATCGTAATGCTTGGTTAGAGACGCTATGTTTATGTGCTAAAGACCTAGCGAGGTTTCTTTTGTCACGTGCAATTTATTCTACTGATCGATATCGAAATAGTAAGAGCTCTTTTTATTACTTGACAATTCGTAGAAACACTGTTTGGCCAGAATTTCGGTTCAAGACAGTCTTTAGACATGTTGTTGTAGGCTCTACGCAAATGCATCTAGACAAGATGCGTAAGGCAACTTATATTTTTTTTTCAATGCAAGTCGAACATGCCCACTTCTGAAAAGTAATCTTTGATTTGAATGTTAAACCATTTTTGATGGGTATATCTATTATTTTCAGTACATGGATTTTCCGTGATTCGCCGTGATGTGACCCCATGACCCACATTAGCCTTGTTCTTGCAGTTCAGCTTCAACGAAAAGCAAAAAACTATGATGATAAGTAAAATGAAATAAGAGAACGCTGGGGTGGAGTCGGCATCTGGGAGAAGTTCTTATAAAAGTAAGGAGGTGGAACCTTTTTATAAATACGGTAGAATTTTTTGGGAATAATTAAGTGAATGTTAACTTGAACTGAAGCGTTTTCAGAGCTACTCCTCTACCGCCACTTGCTTCCTTAACAGGATGAAATTCAATACAGCATGTGGACGTTGTTCCGGTCCGCAGCCTTGTGGATCTCGATACATTTCCTATCCAGTAACTTTCTAATGCCCCATCCACAACTATTATTTACTGCCGAAATAAAAACCGTGACCACATGTTCTATATGGGAGGGAGTGCACTTCTAATGACAGCTAATCATGCTGAAGATTCGCTAATACAGCAAAAGAGAATTATTCTTGCCTTGCACTTGCAAAGCTTCCCAACGCCAATTATATAACGAAATACTCTAATAATTAGAAATGTTTGGACTCATGGAGATCATAAGGATTGCAATGATAGCTGCAACTTGAAATTGTTTTCAGTCTTGCATAATCTGTTGAGTTTTATTTTTAATTATATGCAAATTAGGTGTAAAATCGAGTGGCTCGATGTTTTAATCAAATGTCTGTGTACAGATCGATCAGCTAGAGCTAAATTTAGCACTAAAGTCTGCGGTGATAAGTTTCAAGTCATTGCTTAGTAAATCCTTCATCGTTTGCTTCAACGTGTTATCGAAGACATCTTTCTCCGCGTCATCCACGTTGTTGGTTGATCTGTAGATTAGGAAAGACGGTGTCCTCATTGCGTTAGTTTGCAGCTGGAAGTAAAGATTCAGTTAGACAATTTAGGTACAAAGACAGTTTAGCAGGAAGGGAATATTTACGTCGCCTAAACTCGTAGCAGAAAAGAACAGCGTGTGCTAGCCATCGGTTGATGCATTCAATTTTAAAGAGTAAGGTTTACCTCAAATCTCAAATCTAATAGGATGAAACAGAAGCTGAACTTAACGTACTGGCTCAGGATAGAAGAGTGTAGAAAATGTGACCGAAAATTGAATCAGGGGTTGTTCTAGTTGGCATCCATGAACACTTGCCATAACAGACTTCCCGATAGAGCGGGGATCGACCACGGCAGCCCATCAGCCATAGAACTTACCGTTCAGGGACCAGAGCAAGGACAACATGGCCGGAAAACACGTGGGAAAATCCAGTCAAATTTTCTCTCCGTTTCGAGCGATCGGCTTCGTGTCTAATCACGTTCCTCTTGACTTGCAAGTTAAAAGAGGAGAGCATTATGTGACAACTGCTGTGGGCTACAGCTTTCATTTATACGGCGTAGGTTGTATTTTTTGTTTGACATGTTGGCATGCTGCTTGGCATGGACTGATCCGGACCTGCGAAATATCTGACTTCCCTGAATTACTTTTCAGGGATTTAGGAAAGAATTTGCGTTGATTTCAGGGCATTTATTTTCTTAAGAATTTATTTGCTCTTTGATAGAATGCGTTTAATAGTGTTGGTGTACTGTTCGACGTATTTCTTGCTGGGTTTATGAGATGTAGATTTCTGCCTTGACTCTTTTTTTAGTGCTCCAAGCTGAACTTGTTATTTGTTGGTAAGTTAACAAACGTCCTTTTGCCAATTAAAAGCTTTTTATCTGTCTTGGCTTTCTTTGTTATATGTGTTTTTCTTAAATTTGTGTTAAATGTCCGGCATGCTTAGCTCATAAATATTAGTTCAACTGAAGCTATTATTGCGGATTTGTGTTTATTCGAACTAATTTGTTACACCTTTCGATCAGTCTTGCTCGTGCATCAGCTGTTTAATTAGAAGCTGGTCTAGGGAACATCACTTCACCAATTGTTTGTTTGCTTTCTTCCAATTATTTAAAGTGTTTTTAGCAAAGAAGTCTTTGATAGCCTTTGCAGCGGTATATGTTGGTGTTGGTGACTGCACAAAAGGCAGTGATTGGCTCCGCCTGTTTGTGCCTAAAAATGATGTGCTTACATGAGTTAGGTTTCTGCAAGTGAGAGTAACGCATAGGCAGCATATATTGACATTATGACATGGCTTACAGTGATTAATTATTTATCTATTTTTTTGTGAGATTTCAAAATTGCCCAATCAACCTGATAGATAAATATGGGGATACATACCGTATTGTCACGCATGTAACGCGCAAGCACATATAACACGCACACACACATAGAAAAGAGAAAGGGCAGAAAGGAAGAAATCATGTAAAAAATTTCTTACATAGTGCGCCCACGCATATGCTGCCCATGGGCTTTGCTTACTGTGGAGTCGCTATCAACTCTTGAAGTAAACTACATACGTTAAAATGGAAGAATTTGTCCTGTGTCCTTTCCAGCTATGAATTTTTCTGTAACCGTCCGCCTACAACCCTCCAGGTGTATTACTGTTGATCGTACAAGGAGAGTATAAGCCTTGCTTAAGAGTTTTATGGATCAAGTTGGAAATTTCAATGGAAGCTGTACGTTTGGTTCCAAATTTCAGGCAAATATCAGCCTAGGTCGCTGGTGAGGGACTGCACGTTCATATGTGCAGCCAAGTACACATTTTCAGGTAAGTTTCAGTGTAGGTCACAGCTGAGAGACTTCTAAACTGTACTTGAAAAAAAGGAGCTGGGGACCTTTTTAAAATCTACATAGCGCACCCACAAAAATAACGTCCATCGGGGGTGCACAGTATGCAAAAACACATAATGCGCACCCTATAAGCATTAAAGTACGGTATTTACTTTTCTGGTTAGTGGAAGTAAAAATATTCTTTCCAATTCATCTTTAAGTAGGTCACTCAGTATTAAATTTTTGGCAATAAATTGATGTTCAGAAGCATCTTCCATTACTAATTTCAAATTTCCTTGATTTATATGTATTTATTTCTTCTCCTCTATTTGTACTAATCCTGTAATACACACATATGATCACTGCTATAATGTTTGAAGAAAACGCTCTTGATGATGGCCTATGTCAGTGTGAATATGATAATCTTTGGAATCTTGTAATGTTGCAGTGCTGAGGATATTAAAGTATTTTGATTTTGTATTTTTAGGTCAGCCACTGAGTGATCCTATAGAATTGATTCTTAGTCTAAAGCAGTTCAGAATAGTTGGTGCTGGAAAAGTTCTTAGTGTATATGCAAGAGGAAAAAAGGTAAGCTATCTCTGTTCGCAAGATTTCCACTCCTTTGTTGCGCCAGTCCTTGAGTTTACAAAGAATATACTTGTTAGTACCTTGATTGTACTCGTTGTGTACCAGCTTATACCTAATTGTCTGTGGCACCCACAGCTTTGGAAATTCAATGTGTAGAACCTGTGCAGCATGAAAATAGAACCTGAAAATTAATGTTCTCCAATAGTTTTTGCCTTGATTTCAAAAGTGAAATCAGAGTATTCCCATTATGTCTGAAAAAAGGTAAGATTCCTAAAGAATATACCAAAATTATTTTCAAAGTACAAGAAAGCATAAATCCATTTCTAATGTTAGCAAGACATGGAGTGATCCGTATTGATGCCTATTGGTAATTTATCCCTCCTTTGATTTTCTTGTGTAGCTGCAAGCAGTTTCCTGACTTAAAAGGCTACGGAAATGTCCCATAACCTTTAGATTGAATTGGTTATGATATCTGGTTTCCACGATTTACATGTCTCTTGAAGCTTTTGAAAAGCCTCCCATCTAGACGCTAAAGCACTACTAAATTTCATATGATTCCCTGTTTAACGTTAGGTTGGGTTAATGTTGCACCTTTTGCTTGCCTGCTATAACCTCAGATTGAGGAGGGCGATTTCTAACTTCATGGTCAGCCTTATCCTCATAACTGTCCCGGAAGCACAATTATTACTAGTGCTTAAAATAGCCATCGTCACTTCCATAGGAATCGCAACTACCTTGAGATTTGCACGAAGATTGCTTGGCATGACTGTAATTTGTTACTTTGATTATTGGTGTTCGCGATTCGTGCATGTCTTTCATTCATGCACTACTTGAATGGATGGCTTACCTTTGTGATTAGGAAACAAGACAGCTTTAAAGGATGTCTTGCTAGAATCTATATAGAGTCTTCGACCATTAAAATGCTCCAAGCCAAGCTGGTGGAACAGAACGTATACTATCTTACTTGGTCTTACTTTGTGTAAAATGAGGAAATTGTTGCAGGTCTAGGTCTGCGATACAATACCTTGGGTCGAGGCAGCAGAAGAGCCCACTGCTTAGCGTGAGAACCAAACGTCTCTGCCATTTCTTTGTTTTTTGAATAATGCCCAATTCATACTTCGGAAACGCTTTACGCATGACGCAATATTTATCCCAGTGGCAGGGTCTGGAATGTGCGCGAAGCAGTTAACTCCCACTGGAATGTTCGCATTACGTTTGACTAACGCGTGGGGTGCGAGGACAATGGAAACGGATGACAAACGCTTGAGATGGATTTAGTTTATCTTTTACGCTAGACGCTGCCCTCCCCCGCTCATACTGGTTGTCTCGCCCCCAACGCGCCCTTCGCGTCAATAGCAACGCGGCAATTAGGCTGACCTTACCCTCCCCCGTAATTAGACAAGCGTAAAGCGTCTCGAAGTATGAATTGGGCATAAGTCATTAAATTGCCATTGTATGTGACCTTATGTTTGCTGCACAGTCTGTGCTTACTAAATCCTCTGCCTTATACGAACTGCCAAACCCTGCTGTTGCATTCTGCTAAGTTATGTAAGCGGGAAAACTCAGTAGTGTATCTGAAATTCATCCATGAGTCTTTGAGCCAAGAGAGAAGCATTCAGATTGGGTGTTCTATCAAAACCTTTCAATAGTCCCTGCCAGGCAGCAATCCCAGTGCTTGCGCATTCCTGGCGTTCCAGGGTATGAATCGGGCTCACGTTATGCTATTCAATACTTTTTGTGTACTGCTTTTTCTTATAGATACGCCAATATGCGGATCATAATTTTCCTGTGCTTCTTGCTGTGATCTTAGGAGAGCATGTTGTATCAGTTGACCAGGGGAATGTTGTTCATGTCTGGGATCATTTATCATTGGGTAAGTGAGTGACATAACAAGTGTATTCATATTTATTTCTGTGCACCTTTAATAGCTTATGCTTTTGATAGAATTTCTAGCTTGTGGCTTGGTGGCCTAGAAAGTATTCCTTTATAAATGGTTTAAACCTTATTATAATATAGGATTCATCTGATATTTATATATTTCCTGATCTACTGAAAGTTCTTCCCCAAGCGGGTATCAGTGGGTAAGTTGCAAAAAAAAAAAAAAAAAAAAAAACGAGCATCTGAATAATTGAGGTTTTCTGTTTTCAAATTTCAATTTTGCTAAACACGTTTTCGCACAATAACAGCAACGATCTAATTGATATTATGTTTATAAGAATAATCTTCTTAATGTATAGTTTTGTCTGTTTTTGTCCTTTTACGAAAATGAAGATACAGGTGCTTTCATTCAAAATTTTTTAATCTCTTTTGTCCATGACTGCAGGGATTCCATTGGGTCTTTGTATTCTTTCTAGATTTATTGCTTCTTGATTGTTTAGTAATCCTAACAAGCAAATGAGTGGTTTAGAACATTGAGCTTTACTTGCATTGTCATCGCTTTTTTTTTCAATGATTGAAATAAATTCGTAGAGGCGTATTCAACGTTTTCGCTGGACGCGAACACGTTCAAGATCTCCGCGGCGGTTCATCCGAGTACATATCTGAACAAGGTCCTGTTTGGAAGCCACCAAGGCTCGCTGCAGCTCTGGAATATGCGGACAAAGTAAGTGCTGTCAAGTGCATGGTTGACTACGCCCGGGTTGCTGTTTTTTTAAAATTTATTTGTGCCTGTTTGTTTCGCATTTGATTTGGAATACTAGACAAATCTTAATTGTTTGTTAAGCTAATCTTTAACCGAAGCGGGTTGTCTGGCCTACGAAACGGCTAAATGCAGGCTTCTAAGCTTGTTATTATCAGGTGTATTCAGTGAGCCTGTCTGTTCAAAATCTTAGCACTATGATATACCACTTTGATGGATGGAAATCACCAGTAACTGTTCTGGAACAAGTACGCTGCTTTTCTAAATCCTACGTTTTAAAAATGGTTTCAGTTGAGCTAATCAGCCTGCAGACGCTATGTTTTGACTTTTGAGCAAGTAACCTTTGTTTTTGCAGCGGTTATTCAACCTATAGTTTAATTACGTGAAATTTGTAATGAGCTGGTTAAGACTGCTGGTTTGAGTGTTTGCATTAGAGTATGAAGAATGACTTTCAGGCTTGCTTTCATTTTCTAGGCGCCAGCTGTGGACGTAATAGGTGTTGGCTTACTCAGTGGGGCGATCATCATTCACAATATCAAGTTTGATGAATCGCTTATGAAATTTCATCAGGAGTTCGGCCCTGTGACAGGCATTACCTTTCGAACTGGTAGGTTGAGATCTTGTTTTTTTTTTTCTTTTAAGGGCTTTCAAATTTATAGATGATGTTGGGAACGTAAATAAAGAGGTGAGTTTGACCACAAACATTCTCCAATTCATGTTTAGAGTTTTTGTGTAGAGAATTACGCATAAAACTTAAGTAAAACTGCGTCTTCTTCTAACCTCGGACGTTTGCTTGCAGATGGAGCCCCTGTCATGCTATCTGGGAGCACGGCTGGTCACATCTCAATCTTTGACCTGGAGAAAAAGAAATTTCATAGCTTAATGAGGGCTGCGCATACAGGTAGCGTTACTGGCATGAAGTTTCTCCAGAAGCAACCGATTCTCATATCTTCTGGTCCTGACAACTCACTTAAGGTATGCGCGTTCATTAATCATTTTCCTTGTTCGTTTTTTTTTTAAATGTAGAAATGTGATACATGCATTGGTTATTTTTTAAATGTAGATATGTGATACATGGATTTTGCTCGGCTGTTTATACTCGTACATGCGTTCAAGCATATCTAGAATATTGTAAGTTTGTAAATAGCATCAGTGGCTATATTTGTATACTTTGCGTGAACTAATATTCGCTTTCCTATTAACTCCTTCCTCGTTCCTGTATGCTTTTAAGATGTGGATATTTGATAATCCGGATGGAAGTGGGAGGTTACTGCGTAGTCGCTCAGGCCATAGTGGTCCTCCAACAAACATTCATTTTTATGGATTTACTGGCCATGCTATTCTTAGTTCAGGTAGGAGGACATTTGTAACTTGGAGCTAAAAATGACGTATGTTTGAGTTCTGTATTTTTCCCTGTCTTCCGGAGCGATGCGCTGTAGTATGAATGTAGCTAGCAACACGCAAACACGTGTATGTATGTATGTATGTATGTATGTATGTATGTATGTATGTATGTATGTATGTATGTATGTATGTATGTATGT
>QQSS02230591.1:0-10279 GCA_003687565.2 Craspedacusta sowerbii | reverse complement strand
AAGGCACTTATGAACTTTCGGCGTGGTTTCGTTTTCGGCCGAAAGTAAAAATTCACTTTCGGTCGGACTCTAATGCTTTCTAATTGATTAATAAGAATATCAAAATAAATAAATAACTAAATAAATAAATGAGACAGCACCCGAAAAATGGTAGTTACTTCCATTCTGCGCCTTTTTCGAAAAGTCCACTTAGTATACGAAATAGTAGCTTCCCGTTTATGCATAATGCTTATCCATGAAAAGGCCTTTTGGGACGACCATAAAGTTCTCTTAAAATATATATATGTGAGCTGGTTAATATGGGACTTTGTATTATGATTTTTATTTATGCCGCACGTATTTTTATGATTGGCGAAATAAATTCTTGAACTGAACTGAGCCCTAACCCTAAGGCTTTCAAAGTAAGCCAAACCCAAACTCTAACCCTAATACAAGTCCTAACCTTAACCCTTACCCTAACAAGCTCGAGCAAGCCTCAAGAAATAGGACTTTTCTATGAAATAAAAAATAATTATTCGAAGGCAATTAAATTAAGTATCAAGACGTGCAGTCGCAGCCATATTGACCTTCACGGCATGTTGACATGTTCAATAGCAGATTGAGGAGTAATTGGTAGCTTTACGGCATGTCAGTGTGGCCACTGGCCACAGTTTGTCCTATCTAAGGCTTAAGACTTCTAATTTTGTTTGTCAACTTCGAGCTCTGCCTCGTAAGATGTAACTGTCCGAGGTCATTGCCACAATTGACCAAGCTATTGGCAAATGTCCTGCTTGGATTCAACATTTTTCTATTATCAAATTGAAGGGGTTAACAAACAAGGACCAGAAGGTAGTCTGGCATTGAAATAGCAACATGGCCAACTCTATCGAATTGGCCAAGCAGATGCTGTTAATTTATTTAAAGATGCCTTGTGCATATGCGGGCAGCCAAACGTTAAGTCACTACCACAAGTTTGACTACTATTATAATAGTGACCAAAAATACGTAGCCTTTTAAGAGAAAGTCATGGAAAAGAATGCGGTTTGCAGCTGTGAGACATAATCTCTATGATTTTAGTTTTTATATGTAGTGATTCTGATTTCAGCAGTGGCTCTTTGGGCATAAGATGTTTAAGCAGGAACCTATCACTGACGTATAAACAGTACAACAGAGCTTGTAACTCTACCATGAGCATTTGTCTGTTGTGTAAGCTTTGTTGTTGATTTGAGAGCAAGTCTAATCAAGTTTCAGTGTTTGAATACCAACTTTTTTTTAATTTTGGTGTACGATCTTACCTAAATTATTAGCTGTATTGTTAGTTTCGTTGGTAGTTAGTCTAATTAGTAGCATTTGCTGCATTCTGTTTGTAAGCGCCAATAAGCAAAAAAGATTTTATAAAACAGCAAGGCAGCTATGAAGAGAAGTGTAGCTGTGAAGGTAAGCTTTCCATATGGTTTTAACTGTGATAAAACTGAAATATTGCTTAGTTGATTTAAGCTTAATTCCAGTTCCTAAGTTTGGCTTTTATTGCAGTCTTACTATTGCTGCAGATGCTCTTTTGACAGAGCACAAAAGTCCTTGTGCAACTGTTTCTATGAAGGTAACTCAAAGAAAGTGCAGAGTGTTCATTTTATTTGACTTCCAATCAGTGTCAATCGTTGTTCCTATTGCTGATCAGTTGTTGGTTTGCATAGCAAGATTTCAGTTATGTCATACTTCAAACTTGATGCAATAATTTTAGGGAAGTGTTATTCTTGCAAGGGTGAGTTGGAAACCTGCTTGTAGAGTTGTTCGCGGTCTCTGCTTTTTTTTGTTTGTTTGCAAAACTTGTCTTTGTAGACCCAGGGTGCAGGAGTTAAAGTTAAGAAGAAAAAACGTAAATCTGAAACAGGTTGGTCATGACGAAAATTTGCTACCGAATAAGATGTCTATATAAGATTATCTTTTCTTGTATTAGGACAAGTCCCTGTAATGTCGTTATGAGACCTTCACATTTTCATCACATAGTTGTTGAGGCATAGTAGTAGCAACAAATGGTAGGGAGTTTGCCTCAAAAGAGTTTCAAATATGGCCACACAATATGCTATTGTCATTTATATGTTTCTTCTATGTCCCCTTTATTGACCATTGGAAGCTGCTATTTAGAAGCCACCATCTAAAAAGGTAAGGACTAATGACACATATCTTATTCTTTGTTTTAGTTCACCATGTTAGTGGTCATGTAGATAGTCTTCCTGTTGAAGTAAGAGATCCTCCAAACCAGAAACCAGGTTTGGGTGCCTTGCTATTGCTGCACCATGTTTTGCTTGCTTAATATGTGCATATTAGATATCTGTGAGACATACATATTGTGCTAATGATACCTTGGTTGACAAGGTTTATATGTGGACCACCTTGCTGACATAACTCACTTCTGGAAAGCAATATAATGTAATTAAATGCCATGCCTAGGCATTCCAGCTAGATGGCTTGCGGTCACGATTCCTACCTTATTCAATCTGCTTAGCATTTTCTTGAAAGAAAGTTGTAATGTGGGGGTCATGAAATGCTACGTTATGTAATTTTCTGACTTATAGTGGCCTCATAAATATTGAGTTATGTTGGTTTGGATGCCAAGAGGCCTTATGTTGAAATGCGATGCTAATTCTCCTTTTTTTTTAAAAAAGGAAGTGTGGACTCCAGTGCAAAAAGTGTTACCTAACTTTCATAAACTGAAGTCGAGGTTGAGCTTATAGACAATCAAAAAAAGTTTGGTTGATATGAGTATTTACGACTAAAGTGACGGTACTGGTTTGCTTCGCTGGCCCTGTCTGTTTATTGGTGACTTACCCTTTAGCGTACTTTGCTGTCGAATTCGGATGTAAAATGTGATCATGTTACGGCTTTTCTAATGAAGCTGATATTTTATGTTTTTTTTTTACGATTTTCCAGACAATAAGCCACAATATATTTTTTGAAGATACCACGGCTCTATAGATTTTCCTTGTATTTAGAGTTAAGTTACTTTGGTCACTAATGGATTAACCCTGAAGCCCATTATATCTTGATTTCCTTTCGACGCGTATGTGGGTTTTGTTGTTGAAGGTTTTTTGATGTCACCTTTTTGCAATTAGGCTCTTCGGAAAACTATCGTTGATCCTTAGTTTCGGAAGATTTATACTTTAGGTCGCTTGTTCACTGTCAGTGTGGCCGTACCTGGGTCTATACTTGAAAGTTCGCCATCGCCTGAGCTGAAAACGTATGTAGCCGGTCAGGTATGCTTGCGTTCGTTGCGATACTAACCTACCTCGTTATTTTGCGTATGTTCTTTAAGTCATTTGATTTGTTTATTCTTCGCTGGTTATGTTGGTCGTTTCGAACCATCAGCCGATTCGCCTGTTTCACCGTACCGCTCGTACGGCCTGTGCGTCTGTTCTGTTTGTTTTGTCAGGTTGCGCGGGCGCTGTCTATATTTAGTATTGACGAGATAGTGATCTTCAACGAGTCCCCGCAGCATCGGGCTACTGATGGATTATTTAGAGGCGCTACGAAAGCCAGTGATCCAAACGTGTTGTTTGCGCGAATTCTCCAGTACCTGGAATGTCCTCACTACTTGCGCAAGTTCTTTTTCCCGGTCCATCCGGATCTGAGATACGCAGGTAGTTTGGCTGCTTTAGTTCGATATTTACTATTTCAAAATGTTTTGAACATGCAGCAAGTATGGTCAATTGTTTGTTAAATAGTGCGTCGATTGTCTAATATTATTCAAGCTTTTAAATTCCCTTTTGTTTAAGAAAGATTTTTCGTATGTCGCTTTAGCACTTTTACTGCATGTAAGCCGTTTTTCCGTGTTTTAGAGAAGAAATAAGGACCCTTGACGGGTAAATCTTTAAGGCAAAGAATAAAGCTAATAATTTTTGTGACGTTTCAGTCTTTTCTGGGACCATCCTCAAACTAAAGTAACAAGAATACAAAAAAAAAAAAAAAAGGAAAAGAAAAGCAACAACAACAACAAGCAGAGCAGACATCGTCACTTCACGTACAGTCAGACTCGATTAAGTTGTTTTAGCTTGACTTCGAAGATGTGTCTCTGGCGATGTGTGCTCTGCTTGTTTTTGTTATTTTTTCCCTTTCTTTTATGTATTGCTCATTTAGTCTGAAGATGGTCCAGGAAAGGACCGAAACGTTACAACAGTTATTAGCTTTATTCTCCTTCTTTTCTCAACTTTGCATGATCGGCACCTTTATATGAGTGACCATGACGCACCTGCAACATTCTTATGCCGTCGCTGTGAAGTCTCTCATTTTGATTGCGATAAAGATTACTAGAAAGTGCACCGCGTTAGCTGATGCGGTCTTGTCTTGACCTGCGGTATCTATCTCTTAAGGTTACCTGCGTGGGTGCTAGACGCTCCTGATAGCATTTCTCAGCTACTCTTACTTGTTTGCAGGCTTGTTGAATCCTCTTGATTCACCACATCACATGCGAATTGACGATCTGGTGCCCTATCGAGAAGGAGTCGTTCTTGATCGGCCGGTAAAAGAAGGTCGTGGATCTTTTGTTAACGTGGGTATGAGGAAGGAGCTGATGATTGACAAGCAGCTTAAGGCTGGTTTACGTGTTACTGTCAAGCTCGACCCTATGAGTGAAGGTAAGGTAGGTTGGAAAGCTATGCATGCGAGTTACAGTTGCGTCGCGCTGGCTGTTCCTGTTTTTTTTTTTTTTTACTTAAGTAATTAATAAATGCTTTGCTTATTTTCCTTGGTGATGTTCTGTACTAGTGATGACTTTTATTCGCTTACAATGGTATTTATAAATCATTGCTGAGAGCTCTATTAGTAGCAGACTTGTGCATCTGAATTATCGAAACTCTTTGAACGTTTGGAGTAGATGTGCACTTTGTCGGGGTGTTTAGGAGGCGCTGTTGAATTTGCCGCGGTGGATCACTATGCTGGCTCGATGGACATGCATTTTTCTGTATAGAGCTTATAGCGTCTAAAAAATACATCACTGGTACAGTTGTGCCGCCCTCTGCGCCACGGCAAGAGAGCGGTATTTACTGGGGTTACGCGGTTCGTCTGGCGCGAAGCTTTGGTAGCGTGTTTACGCAATGCCCATACGCCGGAGGCTATGACCTAACGATTGGCACTTCGGAGAAAGGGAAACCAGTAGATGAACTACCTAGTCTGTCGTTCAGGTATTTGTATTTCCAGTCGAGTGCCTTCCAGGTCAGCTCAGTTTGTTCTATTGGCCCTCCATGTTGTTTGTTGAAAATACGCTTAGTATTTTTCTCCTACTAAGGAAGTTCTTTGCTGGATCATTGCTTTTGCACTTTGATGTACTGCTTCACTGTGCGGCGTAGTTTTCATGAGACTATCCACTTTATTGTCTGCATCAGCATGTTATTGTGTTGTGCTAGTGGCCTTCCGTGTTTGAAATTATGCTATGTTGAATTCAGACACTTACTGGTCGTCTTTGGTGGAGTGCAAGGCCTCGAAGCTTGTTTGGATGCCGACGAGCAAATGAAGGAGAATGATGCTAGCGCCATCTTTGATCATTACGTGAACACCTGTCCGAACCAAGGCAGTCGCAACATTCGAACAGAGGTAGGTGTTTTCAATAATCGTTGTTAGTCACGCATGTTTGTCTACATGTGTTTTTGTTCGTGTCTGAAGTCTGAACCGTTGCTCATGCATTTCTTGTGGAACACGCGATGCATGTACGACGAGGCTAAGTATCGTATGTATATTTGGTAGTAAACGACTGATTGTTGATTGGCAAATGTCCCACCGCATCCCGGTCTGTCTGTAGCACATGGTTGCCTCTTGTCTTTACCCGAATAGCTTGTGCGTGCATCTCGTGTCCCCTAGCGAAATTTTATGGCTATATTTTTAAAAAATTTTTTTAGGACTAATATTAAATTGGCAACGGTAATCATTTCCTTCCAGGAGTCTGTCTTCATTACGCTGGCGACGTTGCAGACAATGATTAGGAAGAGTACACAGCCGCCGTAGGATTTCAGTCAGGAGAGATCTTTCGCGTCCTCGCTTAGGTCAAGTGACTTGCTTTAGTGTCAGCAAAAGAATTCGCACCACGAGCGCACGTGCTTGTAAAAATCCGGCCTTCTGGTATTCGGTTCGTTACGAAATCCGACATACGTCACGCATTTGACAGGGCTGTCATTTTGCCATCACGTGATGGGCGCCACTGAGGTCAAGTTGCTGGCGAAATATTTCTGCTTGCTGCTTGGAACTCGCTGTCAATAGCAGTCTAGATTTAATGCGAATTTTAGTAAATTTTTTTTTATTGGAGCGCCGTATAGGTGCATAGTCACATACTTGCGGGTTACTAGCTTTTATTGTTGCTGAGTTGTAATGGTTTACCAAACATTGAAAATTTTGTATCTGACTTGAATGTCAGTCTAACCATTTGCAGTCACAAACAACGCAATGGAGAAGGAAAAAAATTTCGTTGGTTTTTCGAGCGCGAGCTGCTCCATGCCATAAGGTGATGAGAACCCCTGTATCACTGCAATATAAGGATATTCCTTTACAGATGCTTTAAAACCATTGTTGAATAAACAAGAAATTTGGCAAAGAGCATCTGTAATAGGCTGTACGTTGTCCTCCAACCATCAGCGAATAATTAGACGAATTTGAACCGCCTTTCAATAGACTCGCAAATCGATATTTGATGAAGGAGTAAATAGTGATTACATATAACGTACGACTTTATTTTTTCTCCCATGCTCTCCCATGGAGACCACTCGTGTGGACTTCGAAAATGGTTCTCTATGAAAAGACATTCTTGGAGAACCATGCCATCTCTACGTACCTAGTCTGGACTAATAGTGACGAATTCGATATGCTTGTAAATTTTTGCCTTGTGCTCCTTATTTTGTTTTTTTTTTTTTCTTTTTGCGGCGAAACAACCCTATGCATGCAAAGGTATGACAAGCATTTTACTAGTTGCCTTTTTCAGTTTGACTTTTTCTCGCTTGAATACTTGAAATGAGCCAGTTGATTGTAATTCTTTCTAGGCTGCTTTGTTGCCTCTCCAATGTAAGCCTGATGTTTTAGTGTTGCAGTATTTCTTATTCTGAATCTCTGTCGAGGTTCAATGTCAATGCGTTTTACTTTTCTGGTCTCAACTGTTCTTCTACCAGGTAGTCAGAAGAAAATACCCAAAGACTTAGTATTTGGTACAACCATATGTATACCTCGTGTTCCATAACCTTCGAAGCTTTCTTTGGTGCCTGGGAGTTTGCATGACGGGAAATAGAACTTCAGAGTTGGGAAGTATGATTTTTTTATGTGCAGGGAGATGTAAATATTGAGCATTGGAATTTCAAAATTTTAGCTTCCTATATGGCCTTTTCTGTCAAAGGTCATCAAAAGGAACGCTGAGAAAGAAGCACAAGTCAAGATGCTGCTACTCCGTTTCCATAAAATTTGTTTCACTCGTTTGCACTTTCTCGCACCATTGAAAAGTGACAGTGTATAGACTGGGCTCAAAATAGAACTACATTTAATCAGAGACATTACGCAGTTGGCGAAAAAGTAAGAACTTATATTTAATAGTAGTTTGAATAGAACTTGAATGTTGATGCCTTCCTGCAATATCTATATTGCATCTTGATCCTTAAGTTATATTACAATTCTATTCGCTTGATTTGCAGTGTAGTTCTGGCAAATCTGGTTAAAGATGTTATGGATTAATCCATGATAGGGTAACAAGATTTCCTGTTTTTCTGGACACTACAAAAACGGCAAACGGTCGATCAGTAAGACCTCTGGGATTCAGCATTGACAAGCAAACTACTTATCTTGTAAAACGTAATGCACAGGTGATATTGTAGGTGGAGCAATATTTCCCATATATAACCTTAAACATCAGATGCTGAGGAACCCAATCATTTTACAAAAGCGGAGCGTGTTAGATTATTGACGCATTGTTATTGTGAGGGTGTACATAAGAGCGGTCAGCAATGGAACATGTTAGGGAAGTGCTGACAATACACAGATTTCTTTCGAGTGTCTGATTTTTACTGAAACTGATTACATATCTATACATGTACATACATATATACATACGTACATTTATACATATGTATACATACATATATACATACATATATATGTCTATCTATCTATCTATCTATCTATCTATTTCCCAACCTTTCTTTCTCTCTTTTAGGTCTAAATGGATCTTTCTAGCTATCTACCTACCGGCCTACATACCTATATACGCATCCATTTACATGCCTAGATAAGATAGTGTTAGTTTTTCGGATCTGCAATACAGAATGTAGGATCTCTCGTTTATATTAACTGGGAAATAAAATTCGCCCCTAATAACAAATTTAAAATAGAAACGGAGGGAATGTACAAGGACATAAAACTTTGCATTGATTGAGCCAGGTTCAAACTTCAGTCTGCTTTAAACCTAGACTGTACTTTCCTCTTGCGAGGCGTCTGCGAAGGAAACTGCATTTGAGAATCGAAGTCCAAATCGAACTTCTTGCAGAGCATTTTCAAGGACTTCTCGTATTCTAGGTTAAGCTTTGCGGATTTGTGCAGAGCGTACTTTAAATCTTCGACTTCTTCAAAGAAACCCTGGAATTCATAACAAGATCATCACAAAGAGGAAGGAATATAAGAGCAAATAGAGCAAAAAAGTGAAAGAAGCGTGTGCATTAATTAAAACCGATATTAACACGAACGCAAGCGAACGAGTGACGTTCGCTAAAGTTTAAAATTGGCATTCCACAAACTGTGACCCCGTCTTAGCTGAACGAAGAGCAAGTGCCATGAAAATTACAGTTCCAAGTTTAGGAACGTAAAAGTAGCTCACCCGGTCGAGACCACTCAGTTCATCTATGACGAAAGAGAATGTGCGTGAGAGAGAGGGTTTAGAGAGAGACAGAAATTTCACTGGAGAAATAGCAACAAAAAAACCTGATAACGAAAGACTAGTGGGCACACAAAGGTGAGCGTTCCGCAAAACACGGCCACAAAATCAACATCTTGGCTCAGTTTCGAGCAGAGACTCAGAACAAAGATGCAATCAATGACCGACTAGTACCTGAGCATGACAGGGCGCAATTTTTTTCTCCAAACAGAACACCAAGCCAATGCCACTTTGGCTATACTAGCGAATTGGATAGAGGAAACTGAACCAACCTCGCAGTTGGACGTTTTCCGCCTTAAGCTTGTTTCTTTCATCGGTAATTAAAGTTATCTGTTTTCTTAATCCTAATAAATAAATAAAAAAAGTCTTGAAGAAAAAAGAAACATCCAGTACGTTGGACGTAACAATCCACATAAAAAAATTCTCGCAAACGCAACTAAGAACTGCTACATTCGGACTGCAAGATCTGCTTAAGCCATGAAAAGAAGTCGATAATACAATGAATAGAAATTTAACCGGCAATCAGAAAAATACGGCCTAGCAAGGTCTCAGGTATAATTTGGAGAAAATACAATTTATTTATCGCAGTAGCCCGTCCACATGACTTCGACCAAACAAATGACAGGCAGTGTTGCCGAATGCACGTGCATGCAACGCAACACGGGTAAGTAACGACCAGCACAAGAACAGCCCGTCTGTCAAAGAAAAGGATGGCGGCAGGACAAAATATATGGTCGAAACAAAAGCTTACTTTCGACAACGTTTTCATGCGCAGAAATCTTCTTTACACCGTCCTGCGCGCTTTCCTGGTTCTCAAGAAGCCTTCTCCTCAAGATCTCTACTTCTTCCTTAGTGTGAGACAAGTCAATCCTAAGCTTTTCATTTTCCACCTGAAACCAACCAAAATAAACAGGCCATACATGTAAGATGCACGCCGTCAAATGTCGACTCCATGATTGGACACCACAGCAACCCCTTAAGACGAACCATGGATCACAGATATCTACATCTATCACTAAAAAGATGGCTGAAGCGGCATAAACCCAGTTGCAGAAACACGGAATCTCTTGACGATCGCGATAAATATACAATAAATAAATAAATAAATACATAAATAAATAAATAAATATATATATATATATATATATATATATATATATATGTATGTATGAATATAATACCAAAACATCACGATAGCATACAAAGCACATGTCTCCATGCTATGTACTGTACCAGAGCGTTCGTCTATCTATATTCAACGCAGTTGAAGAAACGGTTCTACTTGGTATTTCGGATTCTTAGTATTGAATCTACATTACTTATCAGACTTCTTTATGTATGTATGAATGTATGTATGTATGTATGTATGTATGTATGTATGTATGTATGTATGTATGTATGTATGTATGT
>QQSS02230569.1:0-10280 GCA_003687565.2 Craspedacusta sowerbii | reverse complement strand
TACTACTACTACTACTACTACTACTACTACTACTACTACTACTACTACTACTACTACTACTACTACTACTAGTACTATTACTACTACTACTACTAGTACTATTACTACTACTACTAATGGTACTACTTCTTCTACTACTTCGACCAAGTGCTTAGGAATTGCGAAGGATAGGCAACTGGGCTGACAACCAATTCACTGAACTATCATGTTCCTACTACCATGACACCCTCGCCACTTCAGATTAAAATAATCCTGAACAAGAAGCTTACTTAACAGGTTATTTGGAAAGCATCATTTCACATTACAGAACACGTTTTAACGGACATTAGAAGTTTTCACTGACATAAACTTCAGAACAGCGTTATTTGCCGCTGTCTTGCGCGTGTAACAAGCATAAAAAAATTGTGCAAACTCGGGATCGGACGCTGGTTGTTGATCTGCGCCTTAGTTTCCCATGCAGCTTGCCGTGATCGCTGTATTGCACCAGTCAAAGATCGACACTGGTAATAGTGTGGTTACCCGTCTGCTGCATGCAAAAACAAACGAGTTTTGAGAAAGCATGGTATGTTGACCGTGCAAACATGTTTTAGCGTGGATGCTACCGATCGCAAATAGAAGAAAGTGCTTTTCAAAAAACTTTCGAGAGGATATCAAAACCCATGTTAAGTACTGACAATTAACCTGCAAAGGCGTGATTCAAGTGCTGGAGCTCCATGTAAATCTGGCTTATAAAGAATGCTTTTTCGTTGGGTTTCGGGACTTGCCGGCATCTGGGTTGTACTTTGCATGCTTACTATCTGGTATTTGCATTCCCAGCAACCTGATCTACGTTGGTTGGATAATAGGTATTCAGATGATCATGCAATTGAGCCGCTAAATGATCGAAACAGGTAATATGATATTTCACTTTCACTGTGGACACTGTGAAAAATTTTGCAGCATGATTTAGATAAAGCTTCTACACAGAAAATATGTTCATACTCAGTATGATCTATGTGCTATAGTACGTTCTCAGAATATTATTTTCATAACTGTAAAGTTTGGTGAAGCCATAATCACCGAATACCGCATTGATAGGCTCATATCACACGAGCATATACACCAGTTCCTCCATTTCCCCCAACGCCTGACACGTTTCGCCCTACGTGGGGCTCATCAGTGACTTGCATGGGAACCAAAGCCGGGTCGCCCGAGTGGACAGCAGAGCACTTGGCACTAGACCACGAGAGCTGAATGAACTGGTGAGACTGTAAGACATTATGACTTGCTAACTAGCAAGTTCAGAAGCATATTTACATTACTGTAAAGTTTTGTGTCTGATGTAATGGAGGAACTGGTGAGTGGAGGAACTGGTGAATTTCGAAATTTTTTTATGCTATTAATATAGCATCATCTAAACATCTTGGTATTAAAATCTCGTTGCACTGTTTATTGTGGTGTTACAGGACGTGTACAAAGTAAGCATTGGAGCCGTTGCGCTTACCTTTCTCGTCTCGCCAACTTCATTTGCAACTATCCTTCCAGCAGGACTAACTACCACGATTTGATACACGATGTATAGAATTACAATATATCGTAAAATAATTCTGCGAATTTTGACATTTTGTAAACTTATAAAATCATGTTTTTCTTCCGTTTCAGCTACTTAAGGGCTGAAGTTCTGTACTTGGATGAAACAGGCTACGCCGTGGCTCTGGAACAAACCAATGAGCACATACTCCAGTCTAATCCCCAGAGTCAGCAGATTAGCCTATCTCCACCAGATGAAGACGATACGCCGAAGAGGAGACATGAAGACCAGAGCTTTATCGAGAAAGATCCCACCATTGACGAAAATGTTCTTCCGGAACGTTACCGGGAGTTTCTAAACGGCCAGGTCAGGTAAAATGTTCCTGCTGCTCCCGCTACTTACCCACGGGAACCGTGGTTTGCAGCTTCGATGGTTTTCCTTGCCTGTTTTTTTGTATTGATTTTTTTTTCGACGTCACACCCATACCATAAAGCTACCATCTACTCCTCAATCTGCGATTGATTATGCTGACATGCCGCGAAGGTCAATATGACTTTGGCAGAACCCCAAGGATACTCAAATTAATTGCCTTCGAATAATCTTGTTTTAGTTCATAGAAAATTTCAATTGCTTGAAGATAACTCGAGCTTTTTCAGAAAAAGGTTAGGGTAATTGTTAGTGTAAAGATTAGAATTATGGTAAGAGTTTGGGTTTGGGTTACAGTCAAACTTAACCAACGAATAAATAAATAAATAAGTTACATGCCAGCCAAACTTCTCCATTAGTAACGACTGTAATCTCGTAAACAGAACTGCCGCGAGATTACGTCACATCACACCAATCGCTGGGAACCGCTTGCTGAGGAGTACATGGCAGATTTATACCCTCCGTCGGTTTCCCGAAAAACAAGGGGATAAAAAAGCAGACCCACAAATCTGCCGCGTTTATTTGCTGAGTTCGTCGTTTAGGCTTTGCTGATTGACCGATTCTAAGCTTTAAACTCATACATCAAAGTCACTAATGATAAGGGCTTCGCAAATGCGCTCTGCCTTTTTTTTTTGCTGAGTTGAACCGTAATTGACCACCAAATTTTTTTCTTATTTATGTCGCCCATATTCGTAGTCGTGTTGGTAGAGACGTGTCTCGGATAGTTGTGTTGACCGTGAAGTGTCGTCATAACTCATTACCATGAGTTAAGCTGTAATGATTTTTTGGGTGGTAAAACTTTTAACTTATCTGAAAACCTGTCTCATGCTAGGTATTTCATCTATTTAGTTTCTGCAAGTTTACGATATCTGTTTCAAGATGAAGGCCCTGTTTGATGTATGATGGAAATATATCCTTGTTTACAAACGTTTCATGTTTAGACCACGACTTCAATGCACGGACGAAGCTCCACACCAAAACATGGTGTTCGTAAAAACACACCGAACCGGCAGTCATACTATGAGTAACATCTTATACCGATATTCCGAACTGAACAACCTGCTCGTGGCATTGCCAACTGGGCGCAGCTACCAACTTTACTGGCCGTTGCGTTTTCACCATTCGTACGTCGACAAGTCGCTGATAGATAGAAAACCGCCAAATTTTTTGATAAACGTCGCAAGGTATCATCGCAACAACATCCAATCCTTGATGCCCAACAGCACGCAGACCGTGGTTTTTCTTCGCAACCCCGTCTTTCTATTTGAATCCGTATTTGAATACGCAGATATCGGCTTCTTGCTAGGACTCGTTCATGAGGGCAGAGACCCTATAGACGAGTTTCTTAAAGATCCAGAGGCAGTGCTGTTCAAGTTCACGAGGTTCAGTCCATCCAAAAACGACCCTATGGTCAACTTGCTGCATAATGGTAAGTCGAGCTTGGTGTTTGGTTGGTCACACTTTACTACTGATATTTGGATTGTTGTAGGCTCAAGCCTAGGAATTGGCTATAGGCAACAACCTTCCATGTAATTCTAAAGCTTACATGTGCTATTGCTATTCAATACCCAACTACGTGCAATTAGTTGGCTAAATAATTATTAAAAAATGGTCTAAAAGATTATTTTAAAAATGTATCTTTAAAATTGATTCCTATTTCTGAACTTAGAATTTATTTCTTATCCCTAAAGACACACATGACGATCTCTAACAGAAAACATTACGGGATGACCTCTAATGGCAAACATGACGGGATGACCTCTAACGGCAAACATGACAATCTCTAACAGCAAGCATGACGGGATGACCTCTAACGGCAAACATGGCGATCACTAACGGCAAACATGACGAGATGACCTCTAACGGCAAACATGACGATCACTAACGGCCAACATGACGTGATGACCTCTAACGGCAAACATGACGATCACTAACAGCAAACATGACGGGATAATCTCTAACGGGATACCTGACGGTCTTTAGCGGCACAGTGACGAAGGAACCTTGAGTTAGATTAATACTCTAGTAAGGATTTGATAAGCACCGAATCCAGCTGAACGCCAGGATGTCCAACTTCAAAAATTCTCTAGTTTTTTTTGAGCTGGCGTTTTTCAAATGTGGTCAGCTGACATATTGCATTGGTCTATCGCATTTAGACCACCCTCACCACATCCTGAGAATTTGTACCACCCCGATGTCTTCGTGAAGATATGTCATATGCGCTAACTACATGCGTATAGTTGCGTACCCAAGTGCCTCGACCCTGTAGTTAAATCTAGTTGTCGGATCTTCGGTACCAGATCATTACTTTTTATTTTCTAATCATTATAATTAATCCCCTTTTTCTGTGTTGTTGGCTAAGCATTGTTGCCCGTCGAAGCCGTTTTCATTTCTGCAGGGCTACTGTTTGACTTGGGCTTCGACAACTCTGACTATGATACACAGGAAAAGCTGAACGCTATAAAGGATGAACTCAGTGAGCACATAGACTTGATTGGAATAACGGAGTACTGGGATGAGTCGCTTGTCCTACTGAAGCGTCTGATGTGCTGGCAAATCGAAGATGTTGTCTACCTCAAGCAGAGAGTGCGAAGACCAGAGTTCAGACACGAGCTGTCCATAGAAAATATGGTAGATTTTGACAAATACTGATAAGGTTTACGTGTTAATCCTGTTCTTTTTATCCAAAGTGTAGCCAAGAGCCCATTAAGCGGAATTCAAAGAGGAATGACGAAAAGAACGGAGATTTCTTTTACCTCAAGTTTGTAATTCCCGCCAGTTCTAAGATAAGCCCATAGTTGTTATTCATTGAATATATATATGTATTTATGTATTTAAATTAAAATCAAATAAAGCAGTGAGTAAATGACTTCACTGCTCGACGAAAATGACTTCCCATACGGATTGAACTTCAACGAACGCAAATCCTTTTCATTGTGAAGATGCTATTTTTTGGTGATTAATTTGTCAAATTCGTTAATTTCAGAGAAAGATTGCGGCATGGAATGACAAAGACATGTTTATATACAACCACTTTAACGCTTCATTCTGGAGGAGAATAGCACAAGAAGACCAGCAATCCTTCTGGGATGAGGTGAAACAACTGAGGGAGTCGGTGGAAAACCTGGAATCAGAGTGCCTCCTTCCTAAGGAGAAGCTCGGGAACCGTTCTTCAGAGTTGTTTCCTGTGTTGAACACGACCCAGTTCGAGTATCCGCTCAGGCTCAAAACGAAAGTCAACAAAGAAGTGGAGCTCTTGTGCTCACGCTTGGTCCTACCGGAAGAAAAATACATCAAAATGTTGAAAGCAAAGCACCGCAAAGCGATATCTGAAGCTAGCACAGCTAGGAGGAACTTCAAGACGATCGGATCACTGGGTGAAAATTTTCTTTATGACGCTTCCAACCAGACGATCTCCACACGACAGACGCGCACACCGTTGCCGGACAATTTACCGGACACGACGAACGATGAAATGGTGTTGAACACACACCTGTAAATAGCATGAGTCCTCGTGTAAATTACCTCGGTGTTCATTGAACAAGAAGCAGAAACGAAATCTGCAGTGACGGTTGGTAAAGCAAGCTCGATTGAGGTACAGGTTTACGCGTATGTAAACAAGCTTTAACACGGACTTACATCAATGTCAAAGCTAGATTTGCTTTAGGCAAGGGAGTGTTTATGTAAGTGGCCAAAGTAGTACAAAATAAGTCGCCCGCTATCGTTGTTTGTTGTGGTGGAAACAGTACTGTCGTCGTAGGATTCATATTAGTGCTTTAGGAGGCACTTGTTTCTTTAGTTTGTTTCTTTGTTGCTTTTCTTTGTTGGTTTGTTTGGTTTGTTTCATCGTTATTGTTGTTTCTTCCTTCGTTTTCTATCGGTATTTAAGAACTTATAGTCATCGGCTCAATTTATACTGAAACGTTAGCGCTTATACCAAGGTCGCATCCACGATCCGATTAGCTATTGCTGTGCAGAATGTGCCTTCTCCAAGAAACTTTACTTTTGGGACGTATTGCTTTTCATTTTGAGACGCACTAGCTCACTTATCATTTTTAGACCTTAAGCACGCTGCAGGATTGTCTTGTACTTCACGTTTCTGGAGAGAAATAAATAAACATTGTTTCTGTTGTTGTCGCAGATGTCTCGATCTTAATCTGACTATTTTACTACTGCGACCGTTTATAAACTCACTAAAAAAGTTAACTATTTACCCACACACAAATTAGAAGCAAACTAAATTCAATTAGACATAATAGCTCATGAAAACACAAACAGATAATGAAGGATGACGGGATGACGCAAGCCGAAAGCACGCTTACGAAACTGAGTAACTTTCAGGAGGAAGCAACTACAGGGAAGTAGCTAAGCTCGTTCTTGACAAAGGATGAATGGACCGGGAAGCTCTTAGAGTATTTGGTTCAATTAGCCAGTGGAGGATGTGAGTTTGTTGATTGCAGCTGCGCAGCTAACGAGTCTACATCCGTGCAAATTCGACTCGGTAGCAGTGCATTGTGCCAATTTGCAGCAAATAGGGATATGCAACCATAAATTATAATGTCTTGGAGATACTCGGGCTTTGAGACCGGAACAATGGAGCGGGTTGTCCATTATTTGGGTATAATGTTTGTAGGGCTGTTGCTGGCTTCTTAGCATATCGCTAATATTCGTTTACGCTAGGATTCGTCACCTTGTTTGGGTCTCTCGATTGTCAAGACTGATTACTTGCCGTAGACTAGGTGGTCCCATTCTAGCATCGAGTTCCACAGGAGAGAAATTTTAGAGCTTTATAGGGGAGTTCCATTTGCCGCAGAACTTGGAAAATAGCATTGGCTAAACAGAGCTTTTAAAAGTAATTAACCTTTCCTCTAAGAAGGCCGTTAAAGTGTACACGATATATTTCGTGCTAAATGTGCGATCTATCCTTGTGTAAAACCGTGTGGAATATATCAGCGAATAGCTTTTGAAGAGCTCTCTAGGAAGACACAAAACAGATTCATATAACGAAGATGCATGACTTTTAATGGCTTTAAATTTTTTTTGACAAGAACATGCAGGTGAGAATGCTGATGATTTACTCTCAAACCCTTAATCACCAATATTTATACGCCATCATTTCTTCGCCAGGAGGGATGCTTGCCACAGAGTCTCACGTTCAGCAACCCCAATCAGTCTAGAGCGAAAGATAATGCTAGCGGCGGTGTTTCATGATGAAAGGTTAGAAGTGATTTTTGAGTATTGAAACTTAGTTGCGCAGACACAGGGATCAAGCCAAGCAAGTAAATGTTCGTGTTGTCTCGAACTATTAGTGGTAGCGAGAGTTCTGTTTTACAACAGATGATAATCAAATTTTTTGGCTTTGGGAATTAAAGCTATGAAAAAAAGGAAAATGCCAGGTATTTGAAGTCTTCTCTATTGTCTCGACGAATGATAATTAGGCAAGATCGAATAAAATTAACCACTGAAAGCATTATTCCCGCTCGTTAAATAAATGAACCACGGTCTGCAGTTTCCCAACTTCACATCCCTCTCAAATTTAGTCTTTGTACTCACTCCTTTGTTCTTATGTCTTGGCATACCTTGTTTCTGAACATTCCAGAGCCATTTTACGTAATTGTGCAGCCCTTCTTACTATCCATCGTTTTCTCACGACTTGTGTAACTAGTCAGTGCTCTTAGTTCGTATTTATTTTATCGATTATAAATTTGCGATAAAACGTGTTATCCGTAATAACGAAAATGACGGAGCAGCTTCAACGCAAGCCATTTCAGTAAAAAGACCGCAGGAAATTTGCGTGTTCTTAACAATAACTTCAAAATATGAGACACCAAAAACATGTCTTATTAGTCCTTTGGTCGGGACGAAACATTCGTAAGGCTAGCTGTTTTAATATTCTAATAATATCTTAACAGTTTTTTACTATACGTGAACTAAAAAGGCGGATTGGGGGCGACATCACTAGAAGACATATCCGAAAGCATATGAACGTTTATCAAAAACGAGAGAAACCACAGAAGTTGGTAGTTTTATAGCCCCGAATAATGAGCCTGGTTGTGCCCTCTAAACTTCAATGCACATTTTCCTGCATTGCGACTGTTTTCTGATTATACGAACATGCCCCCTGCAGAATGCACTGCCGCAAGAGGCGCTTCAGCATCGCCACAACGATTGACGTGGGGCAGAAGATAGTTAAACAGATGTCTCTTGATTATCGTACGATACTTAACCACTCAACAAAAACCCTGCATTTCGCGAGCAGCTGAAATATAATGCTACACCAGGCCTTTACTATGGCAATAACAACACCATTTTGGGAATTGATCACGGGGGTTGGTGTAGAAACATGAACTCGCATTCTACAGGTGCATCTTCCAAAGAATCTCTCTGGCAGGTTATATAACGCTCTGTTTATTGTACTTGGTGCAGTCAACACGTGGTTGCAGACGGTAAGGCGATAGCGCACATTCGTACTCGGCTGAGTGTGTATACGAGGTTTTTGATCGGCGCGGTGCACACGTTGTTGATGTCTGTTTATGGTACATAGTAAACGAGGAAGCAGTAACTTAGATATTCTTTTTTTAGCTCTTGTGTTTAGGGTGCCGATAAATCTTGTTTCTTGGGCCTTTATGCGGGTGTATTGCTTGGAAATAATTTAATGTTAGACTAAGCGTCGCCCTTTAATACAACGAGTTAATCTCAAGAACGCATAGCTTAAACTTTCTGCTCATATGCTTGAATTACTCATTGAATCAGGAGAGCTAACCGAAATAGTGGCGCTTTAAATTATGTCCGAATAATTATGATAATAATTAGTGATTACTTAATCACTGAAGTTTGGCGAGAGAGAAGGCGAAGTTTGAGCCGAGAATAAGAGCAAGTTTCTCTCGTATTTCCTGGCTCACATGGTGTAAGGTCGCTCAAACATAATCAATCAGGAACTATTCATAATTAACATAGTTAATATATAGCTTTTGCCTTAAAAATACTGGGTCAAAACGCATAGGAATAGGTCGCATTATTTATCGGTGGAAATGAAGGTGTTCAACGCCGCTTTCCAAGCATGAACTTCGATCTTGAAAATCTACCGTTTAGTCCTCTGTAATTGTTACAATTGCGATTGGTCTGATATGACGTCTTCCCGCAGGCGTACAAGATGGCAACTAGTCGGCACTTGTTTCTGCTGGCGATAATCCTTTGCTAATAGGTTTTTTATATACCTCCAACGGTACACCAGACCTTAACCTTTAACCCCAACGCTAGCAAGCTCGAAAAAAAGGGATGTACCTAAAGCAAATTGAACTTTCTAATAAATTCAAAGTTTTTTCATTTAAGGACAATGTATTAAACTTGCCTAGCTCGCAGCCGCCTCTTTGAACTTCTCAGCATGTTCCAAGATGTGCACTAATCACGCGACAATATTGGTTGACGAGTGAATAATAGCTATACGGAATGCTGCATTGGAAATGACAAGGGAAGTGGGTTAAAGATTAGACAATAACAATGTATGATAAGTAGAGTATGACAGACTAGGAGTTTAAAAGCACGTGCAAATCATTTGGTGGTTACATTCACTTGCTTCTTCCTAGAGAAATATTGTGACGTGCTGGTGCTAAACGGAAAGAATGCGATTTTGCAGACCTTGGAGCCTTCTCTTAGCTGTATTGACAGTGCCCCTTGCCTTCTTGCTCGGTAAGGTCACTAAAGATTTACATAACCAACTTGTATTTCTTATGCCAAATTCCTACATCTTTGCTCAAGTACATACAGTGTCATGTCATGTAAGCACGTATGCGATAGCTTGGTCATAGCCTCTGTAAAATGTCCTGCTGTGGTAATTGAACCCAGCACGTCTAACGTCAGGCCATTTCTTATTTTTGTAGCTGCAGACTACGTACCACCCTGTAACGGTCGACCCTCTCTGCCGGATCACTTCTGTGGTCGAGGACCAAGTAGGAAAGATTGCCCGACAAACTACTATTGTCACGTGGATCCCGTGGATCGGTTTGCCGTCTGCTGCAAAGAAGAAACAGGTGGGAATTAAGTAATCACAACTTGCTTCTGTACATAACGCTCCTGGAAACCCAAAACCAGTTGTTACAGATGGTGTGTGTTATGCACCCGTGAGCACTAAGTTAAGTGTCGACAGAAGAAGATGCTCCAATTCTGGCAGGTGTAACTGTATTCTTCAACTAAGTCTTACCACTCAAACAAATCCGCTTCTTCTGACATCTCTCTCTCAATCTTCTTTCTCTACTCTCCCTATCTTCATATATATATTGACTTCAAAGAAAATCCTCATTTTTTTTACGAGCTTTCGACAAAATCTATTGTCATCTTCAGGCTA
>QQSS02230558.1:0-10280 GCA_003687565.2 Craspedacusta sowerbii | reverse complement strand
ATTTGCTGTCACCGACGATCGATGGACTGCGCATCCGGGGAAACTCCTGGCTCTTCCGCAACAAACAAACAAACACTTGTTCTATTGAGATGGTACATGAAAAAGTGAGAGAGTACATGAGAGTGCTTATCAGCATATGACAAGCAAACACCGAGTTGACACATTAGACAAACAAGAGAATAAAAATTAAATATTAATAAAACTGACAAGACCATGACTGAAATTGCTAGAAATTTCTCTTTTAACTAAAATCAGTAGGTGCAAATATCAAGGTACGTGAAGAAAAGTCTTAAAAAATGCGAACAAATGTAAAAATTTGCAGTAAAATCGTGGCCTTGAACTCAATTCTATAATGCCAATGCCCCAGTCCCCAGTGTTTACTAGCAAGCTGGTGCTAAAGAAACAAATGTCTACATTTGCAAGATGCTTGCTAAATAAAAGCCAGGGGAAACCTTAATAACATTTGCATGAAAAACACAAGAAAAATCCTTTTCAAAATATAACTGTTTTTTAACAAGAAAAGTTTCATAAAATTTCACAACTAATGCATAATTCATAACTAATAAATTTTACTAAGACCTATATCTAGCTTTGTTGCGGACTGATTTTAGTATTTTTATGTATACCACAATAATCTGCTAATTTGGTGCAATCTGTACCCTGGTTATCATCTGTACCCTGGTCTCAACTGAATTCTTTTTGTTCCTGCAAATGAAACCTGAGCTTGTATTGCGTGACTTCAAACTAATGCCTTAAAACTTAAAAAAAATTTTCCTGCATCACATTAGAACTCTGGCCAACAAATGAAAAAAATGAGAGCATCCACATGGCAGAAACAACCCTGCTAGGTGAATCTCATACGAAGGCTGGGCCAACAGCAGTGTGAACGCTTGTCTGACAAGAGGATCATCAAAAAGAGACTTTTCTGGCAGCCACAGACAGTGCGACAACAGATTCAGAATAATCAAGGGATCAATCCTTCATCTGAGCCCATGCTTGCCAGCATCCCCAGGCTCTTCAACTATTTGACAGGCAAAAAAAGCACCCGACGAATGGATACATTTACTGCACTGGGCATTGATGAACTGTCCAGCCAGAAATCTCTAATAACTCACTGAAATTTGCTGAAATGATGCAACCCTGATAGCTCTAGACTGACACAGACATACCCTCAAGCGCACAGAAAGACAAACACCAAAAAAATAGTACAGTTTACGGCTGACTTCACACAAAAAGCGTTGTTTATCGACTGAAATCAGTACATGCCTTAAGGTGTATCATGCTGGAGTATCAGCATATACTCAGCTAGCATAACAGGACAGCTGTATCTTTGGGAATGTGATTTGACATTTGTGGTTTGCTTTGTACCTTAGCGGGTTTGAACATGCAAACCAGGAACCTTCATAAAGCCAGTCCAGCAACCAAACTTACACGACATATTCACACATACACTTAAATCCTTTAGCACTAAACAACTTACAAGTTATTTTCCAGTAAAATTGCTTCTACTAACTAATGCTATATTTATCATATGAACCAATTCTCCAAATTTAACTTTTACTTGTTAGCAATTGGCTCATCTACAATAAGTCTACTGCATTGAAAATAACTGCACATGTTAGCATCGCTATGCATTTCAAACAATAAACTACTATCAAGAAAGTTTTGCTAGAATATTGGAAAAGTACTCATGGAAAATACACTGAACATGGATACCTACCTGGTGATCATCTGCTGAAGGTATATAATATGCATGCAAACCATATTTAACCATCTGAGCTCGTAGATTCATCAAGTGAATAGTGGTATTTACAACTGTACTTGGATAAGGCTCCTAATAACAAATGCACAGATTAAGACATTCGCAAACATCTGAAGTGAAGCTAAATTAAAAATAGATTAATACATACCCACATACATGTATAAATATATACACATATACATATATACATATACATATACATACATATAAGAATATCCACTACACATACACGTATACATGTATGCATATTCATATATTACAATTATTACAGTCATACCACAGGAATCCCATCTTTACAATCCCTCTTGGAATGAACACAGGCCGAGTCTAAAATAAGAGCACGTGCAATGAGCTATGTGGTAGGAAAATTCAATAGCGACATAGCTGTTAGGTGATAAACCTTAAACACGAAACGGATCTACAAGCCACACAGAAATCCTTTCTTATTTAAATACATGCCTATACAAATTCACGTTCAAACTTGCAAGCACTTACAGGTCCTGCAGTCCCAAGTAGTGAAAAAAAAATTTACTACAAAGCTTAATAAAGCCAGAGCACATAAACTAGAAGTAAGAGAGTTATGATAAATGACATTTACGAAAAACTTCATCACTTACCTAATAGTAGCCACAGACATGTAACCAGAAAACAAATCATTATTTCACAAAAATGGCAGACATGCACCTAAATAGAATTATGAAATGATTGACAAACTAGTCTGACCATATAGCAAGAACAACTAAGACTACAAGCGCCCAACCATTAAAATCATGAGACGATGAGTTAAGGAAAAAATGAGTAACATGCATGACGGGATGCACAACAACATGGTCTTAGTAGCCATGCCAGGGAGTCCACCGAATAGAAAAAGATAATTTCAACACTAAGGCAGCTACAGAATAATTCGCTTAAGAAGATCAGTCAGCAGCGCCATAGAGCATTCACGACTTTGCTTAGTTCGTGACAGTAGCGTGGGCTCCCAGCGTCCGAGAGTCTGCATAGCGACCTCGCGAGATTCGCCGCAGTGCACAAATGAATGAACGACGGTTTCGAGAGAAACAACCTACTTGTTGGTAACTAGACCTCCTCCTACGGAAATTGACTTACATGATTTAACTTCTCTTATGGAAGTAACTTTCTCACTATATTTATGCAGCAGTATATTTCACCAGCTATGGATGCTGGAATCGGACTTTTAATATTGAATTATTCCATTGATCATTGATCGCATTCCATTGATCGGAGAAATTATTGTTCCAGTTTTCGACTGACGTCTGCTGATAGTGAAGAAAGTTGGCTTTAGCTCTCTTACAAACGTGGGCTTCTAGAATGTTGCGGTCACAAACTTCATTTGGTATCCATTACAAGTTCAATTGATCTCAAACCTCCTTCAATATTCCATCGTGCTCTGCTAAAGTTGTTGGTTCTGGTAGTTTTGTAAATATACATGTACACATGGCTACCGGCCTGGAATCGTTACTGCTGGAGAAACTTTAGGTCGCATTTTATTTATTTATTTATTTATTTATTTATTTATCCGTTGGCTGAGTCTGACAGTAACCCAGTCCCATGCTCTAACGATAACACTAATCCTTTTTCCAACCCTAACCCTTTCCTTTAAAAGCTCGATCAATCCTCAAGCAAAAGTAAAAAAATTATTCAAAAGCAATTAATTCAAGTATCATGGTGGGCAGCCGCAGCTACATAGAACTTCGCGGCATGTCGGCATGATCAATCGCAGATTGAGGAATAAATGGTAGGTTTAGGTACGGTAGTGATTAGAATCAAGCATATTTTTTTAGAAAGAACCACGCCATTGCAATAATGAAATTATGTGTACATTAAAGTCATTTTTCTCGTTGAAAAGATTATCGGATAACAATTGTTTTGATAATTTGGTTTTTGTTAATAAATTTTGGTAGATAAATATTTGTTCCCACGATCTCATATAATTATAATTAAAAATAGTAAAACCCACAGTGAAGGCTAGAATAATGCATTTTTCTCATCACAATGATCGCGATATTAGGTTTTCCTCAGCTTCATCTTAGACGCAGATATTACGATTTCTATTGAGTACAGGAGTGAAACTGAGTGACCAATAGCATTAAGGCTTTCTAATGTCGCAAAATCTTCCGATAAGTCTACTGGAAAAAAAAATTCTCAATTGCACTTTCCGATGGAATAAGGCATCAAACTTAATCCTACGAAATCATTCGCAACAATCAATCAGAGTTTGACTTGTAAGTCAAGAGAAAAACAGCTGAGGAGAAGTGCAATAGCTTGGATCATATTCAGGATTACGTAATCGTTTTTGGGACGGGCTTGCTTCCTTTGCCAATAAAACTGGCTAAAAGTTTTGTAGTCACCGTCGAAAGAACAACGCCATGGGTATGGCTGCAGTTGCAGTCTTTCTGTTCAACGTTGCAGATGAGCAACATTGTCTTTGAGTTATTATTTACGTGTAAATCGATACAACAAAATCAACAACCAAGGTCGACACATGTTCCAATAAACAACCAAATGTTTCTTTTGCTCTGTTCAGTATCCAACTGACAGTGGAGTCTACAACACCCGGCAATGCTTCTCCGGCTTTCAAGGCAAATCTTACAAGAAGTAAGGACAAAGCTTTAAATTGTTTTTCTACTAAAGCATCCTGTTTTGGTGGTTAATTATTATCACCACTTATAGTAGGCACTGTTTTAGACTGATTGGGAAGGAGCAGTTGGAGGATTAGTCAAATTGCCATATTGCTGTTAATATTGAAGTGGTGGTGATCTGCCGTTCTCAAAATTGAACTACTGAGATGATGTTGGCTGAAACAGATTTCCAAAAAGGAAAATTTATCGTACATGCTTAGTCGCCTTTGGTTGTTCCTTGCACAATGAAAATATTCTGTATAGCCTTCTATAGTATAGCATTTTATGCTATCGCAGTCTAGTAATACTGAGAGGAGAAATTATGTATGGTTATTGTTATGAAAAGTTTTATTCTATTCAAGTACAATGCATGGAGCCATATAAAAAACGTTGTCATTACCTAGACCATGGCACTTTATGCAAACCAAGTAAAAAGGAACCGTCAGTTTTTCATAAGACGCCAGCTATTACTCCCGTTCAACAAACCTTCAATGCAGCATACAGCATGTATAACATTGAAAACGAGGAGATAGTAGATGCCCAAGCTTTCTTTCAGATGGTTAGACCGAGAACAGTAGACCTTATACACAACGTGGCGATTAAAATGAGATCTGCTACAATTCAAACCACATTGTGAATAGAATTTCCACAAAAAAAAAAGAAAAAAAGAAAGTGATGATAGCAAAAATAGCATTCAAATGTAAAATGACAGCAGTGTTTCCATGAAGTGAGATAAATGCGAATTTGGAAGAATTTTAGCATGAATTTTCTGCACGGATTTACCTCTATTGAAGCCAAATATTGACACTACGAGAATTGTAACGATAGCAATGCCTTGAGGGTAGAAGTGCCAAAACCCGGTTCCATGCTGAAATTTAAAGACATTGATTATAAATACACGGTTCCATTCATTATGTACGCAGATTTTGACTCCATCTTTAAAGAAGTGGAAGACTCTAAAGGGAAAAAAGAAACACTCGGGATTTATTGTGCTTAGCAAGTTTGCGTACGGCGAAATTGCAAATCCTCTACATTTCCACAGAGGTAAAGACTGTGTAGAGGTGTCTTGTGAGCTCATTGAAAACAAATCTAAGGGTTTGTATAACACGTTCCCCGAAAAACCTATGAACCCACTTACGAAAAAGGAATGGGCAGAGTATACAGCATGTCATATTTTTTGGAAGGAATTATCTGAAAAAGATATTAAGGCAAAGACTTTTACAAGGGCCAGTACCGAGGACCAGCGCATAACATAAGCAAATTGAGGAATACGCTGCCACCATTTACACTTTTTCGTGTTCCAAAATGTAAGTGGATATGATGCTCCTTTGGTTGTTAGAGAATTAGCGAAAAAAAAAATCATCAGTTGCACGATGAGTGTCATAGGTCAGAATCCAGAGAATTGCATTAGCTTCCATGTTGCGGCTACTGTGGTGTACTACATTGACAAGAAGGATGGCAAAACAAAAGAAAAAATCAATCTTCGTTCAATACACAGCTTTAAGTTCATGCAAGACAGTTTAGCAAGTTTGTTAAACAATGTGCCAGATTTACAAGGTCAGAATAGAAAGAAAGAATATGAGGGTGATGACATGTTGAAACTCAAGAGACGTAAAGGTGTGTATCCCTATGAATACATGGACACCTGGGAAATATTCGACAAGAGGGCACTTCCAGCTAAGAAAGCCCTTTTACAGTCAACTGAACATGTCGGATGCAAACGATGAAGATTACAAACATGCCAAAAACTTATGTAGCAGTCATTCTTAGAAAACACTCGAGAGTCATCAAGACACATCCAGCGTTATGATTGACACGCGTCTCTTTCCGAGTCACGTGTCTTAAACAGTTTGAAGATAACAGGTGTCAAGTTTAGTATCTCTTGACTAGCATAGATATGCTGCTGATGTTTGAAAGGGGCATTCGTGGCGGCATAACACAAGCCTTGAAAAGATACGCCTCAGACAACAAGAATAATCACAGAGAACGAGGAATGTACCTCCAATATTTTGATGCAAACTATTTGTATGGTTTAGCCATGAGCCTAAGCTGACCATCTAGAGGGCAGACATCTGCGTAGCAAGTCAAAGATGAGAGACAGCCACATATCAGACAAAATAAAAAAGGTAATTGGGCTCATGAAAGGTGAATTAAGTTGCAAGATCATGACAGAATTTTGTAGCATTCCGACCGAAATCGAGCACTTTCAAGGAGGTTGAATATATAGCTGTCAAGACAATAAAAATGCGTCATAAAAAAAGCATCACACTATAGGAGCTAGCACAACAGAACTAGCCACAAAACTAAATGAAACTATCGGTCTAGTATAAAACGTTTTGCATTTCCTCTCCATAAAGGCACTTTGAAGCTTTTACGTAAGTCTTTTTCTAAACCACCGATCGCTCGTTTGGGGACTGGACAACAGGCATGATCTGAATAGTTTAGTCCGCATACAGAAACAAGCCATTTGCAATCTATGTTTCGAGAACTTTCTTCAGCCAACGATGGGACCAGTGAATGATCTTAACTTATTGACATTACAAGACATAATTGGTTTAAACAGATATTTTTCACGTATGACTGAGCAAAGACAGACGAGCAAGGCAAGCAAGCAAAGACCAAGACTTAGACCAAATGTAAACAGAAGAGTTCTTCAAATTTGAAACTTAAAAAGATCTAAATATGGGTGAAGCTTAATGAGATCTATCGACGCTAACTTGCTAAAAAAATTTATTCAAAGTGAACATGAAACAGAGACTTAAAATCAAAGGCATGAAAGCACATTTTGCTCTGCTTACTATCATCAATTACCACAGCGCCTGTACTACTAATGAATGCTTAAGACCTGCGTGAATCATAACTAATGAAAGAATGTACTGCAAAGCAAAAACTAAGAAAAACGCTTCCTTGACGCACTTCAAGCGAAGTCAATTTTTTTAAAATAATATACTTTCTTATATACTAAATTTGAATCTAAACGGAAATTATACGCACGAGTTCTTATTGTTTGTTTCATAGTTTATGTCTATAAACTTTTTAGAAATTAAGTCAACGGGAGCTCCTCATTTCAGATTAGCTCTGCTGCGTGAAGCTGTCCTTCTCATCAACATAATTGAAACTTTGTAACTTAATTCACTAGCCAATGAAGTATGTGGACACGGCGACTCAGAAAGCCGACTTATATGTGCGGTGCAGGTTGTTATATCCACAACTCCAAGATGAGAGAAGTTGAGCTTGGTGCTACCTGAATGCCTTTTGGTAACGCGTCTGGATCGATATAATGCATGCTTACTGGTGATGTATGCTAGATTAGTTAAAGACACCCAAGACATTTCCTTCAGTGCAGTCAAAACGGGTTGACGGTGTGATTTAATACCAAGCAATTCAGCAAGTGTTCGCCACAGGACTTGGCATTGCTCTGGGGACGCCGAACCTTGCCACTAATGATCATGGTTTTGGATGGAGGTAGCAGCTACCTTGCAAAACGAATAATTCTTATTAAGTCGGAGAAAATCTTAAAATTATGAGCCGCAAAGGGAAAGTGGCCTAGCATAGCTGCATGCCCTGATGGTGTGCATAGGTTTTCACATGAAATAGCAAAAAAGTACGGTTATGGCTGTTAAGCGAGGCTACGGGCAATGAAGTTGGTTGCTGCTGAAGATAATCTTATGCCCATGGAGGAAAAAGTGTAAAGTTTGATGGGCATGGTGGGTGGGTATTCCTCGCCAGTGAAGACGTACGATAAAGACCTATGTCACTTCTAAAGAGCAAGAGAAAGTTTTGGTTACTTCTCAGAAATGTATGGCAGCTGCTACGATATCCTCCCAGATTAGTTGTGACTCAGAGAAGCGCAAGCAGCAGATGCCAAATGTGCCCTACCGGAAGTGGTTCAGTATCTTCTTAATATTAATATCACGCTTTATTTTTAATCCTGTTATTGCATAGGTGCTATGCCTAAATCGTTGAATAGAATAAAAAAAGTCTCTGATTTGTGATTTGTGGTGGATAATAATGAGGATTTAGTGGAAGTTTCCGAAACCATCCAATTAATAGATCCGGCTGGAGAAAGCGCCCTGCGAAGGAGCTTGAAAAATGCCATTTCAGGAACCCAGTGGACAGGATTTCAGAAAAGCCATTTCAGGAACCCAGTGGATTGGTCTAGATAACATCCAGCAACTAAGAAATGGAGTTGGCTTTGAGATAAACACCTGTGGTCTCCAATCCGGGGCTTCTTTATGGGTGTGGCAAGAGTGCAGTTTAAGGATAATGAGTATATATGAGATATCTTTTTCGCACCATTGAGCGTTGGTTGAATTTCAATAGATCAACGCCGACGTATTTACTTTGTTGGACAAGAATATTCCTTTAATTTCAATTTTAAAGTAGTGTGGCTTTAACACCATTTGTTTATAGGACGGAATACAATTATCTCAGCCTATGAAATTTAAAAATAAATCAAGTCTGCGGGCTTTTCAGTTACTGCATTATCTTTATCAACGGAAGTGAACTTTATCTAGGCTCTTAAATACAAAATTCTTTGCCAAGAACTAGCTTAAAACTTATTTTAATCTTGCTTTGGGTACATAAACAATATATCTTTGTTAGCGAATTCCATACTGCTATATGTGCTGGAATCCGCATATGGCAGAGCTCTCTAAGATTTGAAACAGAACAGTTGCAATTCTCTCCAAAGTTCGTCATTTCGCCTTTTTGAAAGCTTTTACAGTTATTTATTTAAGCTTTTTTAAAAGTCTTTTCTATCTTGTTGATGAAATTTTTTTATTTTTCTGAAACAGCACGGACTTTATTTTTGTGAATGCATATTCTAAAGTTCAAAGACCTGAAAGTATTAAACAGATCTATTTTTATTATAATTGAAACGCCGGAGATTTACCATCTAGTTTATAACACCTCTTCGGCGCACTAGTTCCAGGACTAGAACATGCAAAGGAGGGTGACAAGTTTGATTTACCCAAGGTTCATACTGCAAACGCGCCGATAAATCACCTAATTGCGATTGTACCACTTTGCTCAAAAATATTTCTAATCTAAAAATGGATATAAAAATTCTTAAATCATGGCTAAAGAGACGCATATCCGCGCAATAGGGCATCTAAAATTTTGAATTTTTGGATGCGCAGGTTTTTCCCGTTCCTTTTGGTCCCCTGAGTCCAAATATGTTAATTTTTTAAAGATTTCACAGCAAATCATAATCGCTAAATGAAATCTCTTAATTATTTAATCATGGTTTTTAAACTCTTATTATGCATATAGTCATGAGAATGCTAAACATCAACTCTTTGAATGAGGTGTTTCGTTTAAATATACGTAAAGTTTAGTCGTCTAGCGAAGTAAACTGATCCGATGCCACAGTTTTCTTGCGTCAATCAATGAGGTGAAACTAGCCTGCACGTTATATATTTTATAAGTCCCGTAGGATTGGTGTTGCTATGTAATTGAGAATGTTCAGTAACTTGTGATGCTACATAACCTTGGTTATGTAGTCCATTCAGCCATTTAGGTAAAGTCTTGAAATCCGGGACAGTGGAGTAGTAGAAGTGGCCTGTCGTTGCTGTTTGGACTCTTCTCCCTTGCTTTTAAACCCTTTTCATCTTGGACAGTGCCATAATTCTTTCAGATAACATGGTAAAAGGACAGATATAAAGCAACATAGTGATCCTGGAGGCAAGAAAATCAAGTTTTTGACAGTTCAAGAAGATCATTGCATCTACAA
The DNA here is from genome assembly GCA_003687565.2 of Craspedacusta sowerbii. Taxonomy (NCBI): domain Eukaryota; kingdom Metazoa; phylum Cnidaria; class Hydrozoa; order Limnomedusae; family Olindiidae; genus Craspedacusta; species Craspedacusta sowerbii. The sequence continues at coordinate 145 of QQSS02230558.1, read as the reverse complement.
AACCTTCTCTAAGTGAGCTGTGTAGCTGCAGGTCAGTCGTTGCAGTGGTGACCCCCAGGCCCGGCCCCAGGTTGGTGTCAGCGCTGGCTATTTTTGTCACTATTTTTGGAGTTGTTATTTATGTATGCGTCAGTGTCTTCGTAGC
>QQSS02230536.1:0-10282 GCA_003687565.2 Craspedacusta sowerbii | reverse complement strand
ACATACATACATACATACATACATACATACATACATACATACATACATACATACATACATACATATATACATACACAGATAGATACAAACAAGATACATATTCATACATAAGGACATCAATAAATTAGCATCGGCTCCTTGCAGTTTGATTAAAAATCGTACCTTGATGTACTTGACTAAATTAGCAGTATTGTTGGCGACATCTTTGGCCGACTGTACAAAATGGCGCTTAGCCACAGGGTTGTCCGTCTTCGTCGATGCTGTCTTGCAGGCGCTACACAAGGCAGCCGTGTGCTTAGCTATTACCGTTGCTGCAGACAAAATCTATGAAGCATGGAGACATTAGCCGGCAATGAGGTTGCACTGGATCCATCAACAGCAAAAGCCGCATGTCACCGTTATGTGCCGACACGAACAACAACACACACCAACGCGCACATAGCAACACAATACTACCGCAAAACAAGCATCTCAGCGTACTCATCGTTTCATAGCATCAATTGTCAAGGGCTAGTATTGGTAAGTTTAGTTTAAGCGCATACTTTGTTGCTTTAAAGCGGAGGCGAAAATGTTTACAACCTAGTTTTATCAATTTAATTAAAATAAACCTATTTAAAAGTCGCTACTTACACGGAAATTTTAAGAGTTTAATTTACGAGTTAATTTATGATCTTACCCGATAATACAATTTATCTTTATCCTAAACAGAAGGATGCAGAAATAATGGACACCAGATGATACGCACTTGGCACCATAACAATTTGACGTGATAAGACAAGACTTTTCAAAGGCTCGGATTCAGGACGAAGCACAAGCAGCAATATAGGAGATCACACGCAGTGCGAAAAGCTAGGCATATATTTTATTGTAACCTGTTGCTGATTGACGCTAGGGTTCAGCAAGCCATCGCATGCACTTTTGATGGCTTCATAGGCCTTGGCGAATTGAGACTGATCAACCAGTCCAGGTCTTCCAGCGGTGCTCGTTGGATCAGCAATTGCTACCAAGTAAGCGGCCTATACAAGACAAACTCAAATGTTGATAAAAACAAATGACGGATTGGCAACTGAATCCAAAGGAAAACATGAATATCGCAAACCGGCGACAGGAGCGTAATTGGCAAGCGCTTAATCGGCAGACGCTTAATTGGCAGCAACTGGCAGCTAGCAGCAGAAACTTTACAAGCTTGTATTTGCGCGAAATAAGAGAAAACCGGAGACTGAACTTGACGAAGCCTGACCTGAGCTGTGGACTCCGTCAACGCACAAACAGAGTCGGACGCTTCGCCCACCGCAACCGAAAGCGTTTCCGAGTCCTCCTTCTTCAGCGCGGCGGTTATATCTTGCATGGACTTGGCTAACGCCTGAGACTTCTCCGTGGCTGTATCCAGACAGTCGAAGAACGAAGCGTCATTCACTGGCTCGACTGGGTTATCCAGCACGTAAGCCATGCCCTAAAATTGCACAACAAACAACAAATAATCCCAGCGATAAGATTGCATGCATAACGTTGTCGGCCCCAACTGGCAAGGATATGACTAACAACCATACGCTAAGCGAACACGTACACACAGCTCCTACCAGGACGTTTCGAATCGCAGAGTCACACTCTTTCTGACCGGGAGCTGACGTCAAGGCTTGGCTTAAAAGCTGATTGATAGCGTCCGTGACACCCCTGCAGGAGGAAAAAAACAGTGAAAAAAACTCGTAAAAGAGTATCGAAGCAGAATTCACCACCAGACTAAGAAAACCTGTCCTAAATTGCCCATGGAGCATTTACGGGGAATGACCATGGAGAAGTAAAAATCAAAGTGCAGATACAATCAGATACTTCAGATAACTATCTTAGCTCATACAGCGCAAGTAGCAGCCATTTCAACGTCAAGAACTTACTTAGCGGCGGCTGCCAGAAGATTCTTCGCATTCGGCGCACCAGGGTCCGCGGCGAGCGTTTTCGACGCCAGCAGGAGCTTGCTACTGACAGTGGACGTCTTCCGCAAGTCGTTGATCAGGTGGTCCTGCGATTCCTTGTCCTTGATCTGCCCAGCCAGTCGCAAGCCACTGTCCTGGAAGTCCTGGTACGAGCGGGAGAACCTCGCCGATGCAACAGCAAGTTGCTTGACAGGACCTTTGGCTGCGTGCACGACTTCGTTTGCAGCCGTATTCAAGTTCAAGCTCGACGTGTTTAGACGCTCTTGATTAACACTGAAGGGGTCGTTGCTCGGCGGAAACTATGATGCAGAATACGCGAACTTTCATAACTCAAAAGCGAAAATCAGTAAATACCAAAGGGCTCTGCATTTGCAGCAAGTAATGACTTGCAGCTGGCAAAGATTTGCAGCTAATAATCATACATACTTGAATCTCCGGGGTGTTCAAAAGCAAGCTGGCTTGAAAAATATCTTCGATTGCATCTTCTACTACACGCTGGCCGGGCAGGCAGTTCACGACATTGTTGAGCGCTTGCGAAACACCTTTAGCGACCTGCATGCAACGAGAATATTACAAGCACGTCCAAACTCAGACACAAACACAAAGTTTTCATGAATGCGACACAGATATATACACACACACATACAAACACATTTTCATGAATGTGAGCTTTGCAAACGTGTAAAATATACTAAAGCCAACAAATTGTTTTAACAAAGAAGATCTAAGAAGAAACATTGGGGTCTAAGAAACTAGTGGTTTGGACATATGTTACACCTAACATGAAAACCGTCATCTAAAAAAAAAAAACGGTTGCACGTCGAAATTTTTTTAGAGATATCATGACAACAATCGCAAATGACATCAAAATCTTCAAATAGAATTGTACACACTAAACAGTAGACTAGGACGTTTCATCTAACCTGCGCTAATTTTTGTTGGTTGTTCGGATCGCCAGGAGTCTCGAGGGCTTGCTTAGCCTCCTCTATTAAGTTGGCTGATTCGCGCAACGCTAATTGCGCAGCCTTTAAAATGGCTTCCTGTTCCGTAGCTTCGTCCGCAGTAGCAGCTACACCCCGAACGGCAGTGGCCAGCACCTTCAAGGCATTTGCAGTATCACGAGCGGCAATGCCCGTGTAGCTGTCATTGCCCTGTGCGGCAGCCGTCAATAGCTGAGCCATGGACGCCCCAACCGTCTTGGAGGTAGCACCAACTTCAAGTGCGCACGAGTCAGCCTGAAGTTTAAGAATTGACATCATCTACCCACCGCCATTTGAGCATTGGCTCTTGAACTGAGCAGGCAATAATTAGCAAGAGCTCCGCAAAATAAAGGGTGCCTGTTAAAATAGGGTTTGCACGAAGGCTCATATATAGACCGGATGTCGAGAACAAGAAATTGATAGAAAGCAGAACGCAGAAGCCACATACATCCTATACGAAGGTCAGTGTGATATCATATACGCGGCCTGATCACAACCTCTGGAAAACAAGAAATTTCGTTAGGGTGGCCCTTATTTAGCATAAATTTTTTTTCTTCATATTTCTGTATGTCTGACCCCCTTCAAATGGTTCCTTTTGACGAAAAATCGACGTGTACAAAATGCGAGCGTCTTATTATGACAGTAACTGGTGGATTAGACACGTCAAAGTTTGGAACGATAGACATTCCACGTATGAAAGGTTTATTCACAGCTTATCAAGTGTGCGCTTACTTTCAATACCACAACAGCACTGTTCAGCTCAGCATTAGGGATTAAACTTGATCAAAAGCACATTTGAAGCTGTTACTCTCGCGTTACAACTTCTAATACAAAAGTGCACGGTTTGAATTGCATTATAACATCATAACTGGATCACTTCAGAAACATTGCGTTTTCTAGCATCTGGAAATGCTGCTTCTATGTTGTATGATGACCGGTCATGCAAGATGCAGCTGATCTTCATTGCCAACTCTATTGCTCTGAGAAGCTTTAATTCTCAACGCGACACAACGTTCTGCGTGATCATCGGTTGTTGCAAGCGAGCCAAGAAATGCACAATCGGCTTTCAAGTCATCCGTATCATGATAGTCTGCTCGGGCTTCTTCTAGAAATCCATCTGGATTGCCCACGATGGAGAAGACTATTCTGCTTCCTATAGAATTAAAATTAACAAGAGTCTCATTTCGCACTAAGGCTCTATCTACAACTGCCCTTTTTAGCGGCTTACTATCTCGTTCTTGTTCTAACGAATCTTTCTAAGTTGCCCTCTTCGTTGCCAAATACAGATCTCGGTCACGTAGCACCAGAAGCATCAAATTGTCTGACCGATGCCACAGCCTTCCTGTTTTTTTCGTGAGGTTATCTGTACTGATGTTTCTTGAGCACTGGTGAAGGAGCAGCAGGTAATTCTTGAAAGCTTTTAAAGAAGCTGCCCCCATCCAATATATTAACAGCTCTCATGATTGATCATTTACAAGGGATTCCTCCTGCGTACAGCACAGCTGGCAATGCCCAAGTGATTTGGTAGCAGGCTGCCGAAACTGTGACGATCTCGTGTAACTGCTCACTTGAGAGCTTATGTTCTCGTGATACGGTTCACTCGAGGTCTCCAGGGGTTTCGAGTTCTTAATGGGACTTTAAGGACTCGATAGTCATGTCGGGATTGGCTACCCAGTAGCTGCAGCTCGCAAAATGCAAGGACTTCTTCCCGACCCTTCCGAGATAAAAAATTTCCTCTAGTTTTTTAATCGAGTCCAGACGATGTTTGGTTGGGATTCTCGCACGAACCCAGAAGTCTTCAACTATTTCTATTGTGCAGGTTGATGCCAAGCGGATGGGTTCTTGTTGTGTCTATGCAAACAAAGCGCCTTACCCTGACAGAAGTTCGTAGTCTTTTACCTTCAATCGGTCTTGGAGACCAAAACAGATACTTTTGTGAGTGTGTTGTAGCATTTGCCATATTAATCTGAGAGCAGAAAATTTACTCAAGTCAATTTGTAATGATGATTAAAGGTTATTGAAAATAAATTAGTGAATTACTAGCGCAGTCGTTTAAAGCAAATCTAAACCTCCAATTTGAAATAAAAGGTTAATGTTGGCTAGTGGCTCATGTTTTTGATTTGTCACTTTTCTATGAGCGCATCACATCATAAGCGTTTTGTGAATCCAAACTAGAAACAGGTGCCGCGTATTTGAAACTAGCTTTTTCATGAAAAACTGGATCAATCCTTAAGAGTTTTCGTAAACAGCCAGATCAAACTTCTCATTTAAAGCAGCCACCGCTGTGCGTCTCGCGTCGATCAAAAGCGCGGCTCTAGAATGTTGCAGGCTCGTTGCCATGGCAAACGGGATTACAAAAAAAAACAAACGGCGCAGTCTAATTGGCTTGGGGCATCGACCGACCAGTAAGTAAGTGCCGCCAATGGTGGCCACAGCCCGTCTAGGATTAAAAATGCTTAAACACAAAATTTCATCGAGCCACCTCTAAATACCCTGTGAAAACCTTAATGTGCTAAGACATGGACAAATCTTTATTTTTATTTTTGGAACAACATGAGAGGGTCAGGCAATCAATATTCGAAAGTTCAAAAATAAGGGCCACCATAAATCTCGTATTAATAATAAACCATAATATTAACGTACTGTTTCACCAGGCAGTGGTCGCAGTTGGCCAGCGGTAGCATCCTTACGAACCCCATCCAACTGTTCCTCCAGCTCCCGAACGGTAGCCAAGGCATTGTCGATCTCAAGAGATCCACACGCCTCTGCAGCCTGGTGGAAAGATTATGTCAGTTCAAAAGAACGATATTTCCATACATGAAGAGTGTTAAGCACGCACGGCGGGAAAAGGGAAATACCAGGTATCATCTTCAATTAAAGAATGTGCCTACGTTTAGGTCATGAACCTGCGCGAATTTCCCTATCAATCTGCGTCTGGCGACACGAAAATCAAATCATGGCATTGACTTACATGCGGTCAACATCGCAAGGAATATCATGCAGATAGCTAGGGTCCCTTAATAGAGTCTCCACTCAATTCTCAATAAATGTACTCTTAAAACGCGCTAAATTCTATTCTTATTGCATCCAAGCAAAAAGCTCTCTGTTCCCAGCAAAGGGGGCGCAGCGGGGTGGATGGTTTCAGTGAACGGGAAAATATGAAACCACCGGACGGCAAGCAGTATCACGGACGGCAAGCAGTATCACGGATGGCAAGCAGTATCACGGATGGCAAACAGTATCACGGATGGCAAGCAGTATCACGGATGGCAAGCAGTATCACGGATGGCAAGCAGTATCACGGATGGCAAGCAGTATCACGGATGCAGCATCAAGGCACGTACCTTGTCAGCAGCGATCTTAAGCTCTTCGAGGGCATTCGCCGCGCTCTTTGCCGAGTTCGATAGTTGAAGAGCCACAGCATTGTCACCCACAGTTGGCACTCCAGCCTTAGACGACGCCACCAACTTCGCAGCAGGCTGTGCGAGGAACACAATTATGAAGTCACATCTCACATTTCGAACTGCAATTTGCTGCTGGGGCGTGATTCAGAGGAGCAGCCGCTAACACTCAGTGCAAAAAAAAAAGACGAAAGAAAAAACAAACGAAAAAAAAAAAAAACGGAAACTTCGTGAAAAGGCTATATATGTCACTTAAGTCACTAAAACAACTTCCATTTGGATGAAAGCTTTAGCTGGTCGTCGTACTGCTAAGACTTCAAATATAAATAAATTGGAACGCTTCCTTTATCTAAGTAGTTAAATCATTCTTCACACAGTGCATACTGCCAGGGGGCAGCGGCAATCTATACTAAACGCTCAATAAGCAGCGTCCTCGAAGCATTCGGGGTTGTCTGAAAACAAAAACTTATAAGCCAGGAAGGCAATGCTAACACATGCGAGAACAACAGAAAAAATATCCAAAATCTTACTGGAAGGAAGTTCTTCGATGCACTGATGAGACCAAGTTGAGAGGCTGGGCTATCAGGATGGTTGTGACTGTGTCGTATGCCTTGGATCAGCTCCCCAGAGTTATCTGCGACAACCTGACCAAGCAAAAATCAAGAAGAAGTGAAGAGAGAGGCACAAAGAGAGGAGAGAAGCATACGCATACAGAAGAGATATGGAAAGAAGAGAGAGGCATAGACATACCGAAGAGAGAGGCACAGAGAAAACAGAAAGACAAAGGCATACCGAAGAGTGAAGCTAAAGTGAGAAGAGAGAGGCACAGGAATACAAAAGAGAGAGGCACAGAGATAAGAGAGAGGCATACGCACACAGAAGAGATATAGAAAGAAGAGAGAGGCATAGGCATAGTGAGAAAGGGAGATTCGTAATCATGATAATCAGCAGCAATACTTTTTTGGATACCGCAATGCGCGAAGCTCCGAAATTACTCACACACACGCACGCATACACACATTCACCAGCATGCACACACACTCACAAACACAAACACACATAACATGCACGACCCTTCTTCGAGCCCACCTTAAAATGGAGGTCAGTCAAAGCATAGCTGGTCGTGCAATGAGGGTTACCTTTCCAGCATCTACCATCTGCTGCTGCGAAGACGGGTTCCTGTTACTCGGGCCAGCTGCTTTCGCGGCGGATATAAGCTGAGTAGCGGACGCAACCGCTTGCTTAGCAGCATTCTCCAAACGAAGGATGAGCTTCTTCTTAAGAGCATTGCTGGCAGCGGCATTCGTAGCTACGCGCAAATCTTCTGCTGCTTTCTTTAGCTTCTCTTGCTCGGACTGGTCATTCGGATTCCTCGCAGCACCCTAGTCCACGCAGATAGCACAAGAGAAATGAAACATGCGCAAGACGAAAAAGAAAAAACGCAGCACTCCTAGGCGCCCCTAACATCGCGTTCAGTGCATCATCGATAGCCATCATCGATAAGCGGAGCGTAAGAACTAACACGAATTGCAAAACAAAACAAAATGGTACTTGCCTTGGCAGCTTCCACCAATTTTGCTGTGGCATCAGCTAAAACTTTGGCTGCCGCCAGTAGGCGCTTCTGAGCATCGTCGTCCTCCTGGCGTTCAGCGTCTCCTTTGATTCCATTTACGAGCTGGGACGTAGCCTGCCCATGAAAATAGCACGCATCACGCGAACACTGGCAGCACTTGGAAAAGCTATCGCGTCACTTCCAAAATGGATGGAGAGGCCTTCACTCGAGAGCCAGTCACTTTCTCGGAAAGAGGGTCCTACCTTGGACATCGATCATGAAAACAACATAAAGCAACAGCTAAACTTCAGGTTCAAATGTCTCAGACGTGAATAGTATCCGCTAAACGCAGAAAAGCCAGTAACGCCAGCCTTGTGGTAATAGAAACCATGGTAGCTTCAAAATAAGGTAGGCGAGAGTTGGAGCTCAGCACAGAACAAGTATTATATGAAATTCTTGTTTATCACTTAATCATAGAACACGCACACTTAAATATAACTAAAACTGGCCCAATGTCTGAATCTACTCCTTGTTTAAATGGCTGCATAACCGATTTTTCGCTACTAACCTGGGCCAGCACCTTCGCTTGCCTCACCATCTCAGCAGCATTACCCATGCTGTTGAACAGGCGATCCGTCGCATGCAAGATGTCATCACAGTTATCGTCGTACGGGCCCCCTCCTCGAATCCGAGCACCGTCCCGAATCTGCTGCAGCAGGTTGTTTAGGGCGTCTGTTACGGCTTGGGCGGTGGCTTGAACCTGATCCATCAGGTCGTCATCATCTGTCGCCTCCTACGATGCAATAAGAATGATCTCATCACCCATATGGTGAATGCTTTGCAAAGAAGCACCAAGAAAATACAATCTCTACAAGCATACCGCCCATATATTTAATACTTAATACTTGATAACAATAATGGCTTAATAATTACAATACCAATAAAGTTCGATTATATCTTACATTGCACGAACCCACGACGCCATCCACACTCGTTGCAACCAGCTTTGCCGCTTCAATCATTTGCTCTTGACACAGAGGGCTGTTGACGTGAGGGGCCAGCACTTTCGTGCACGCTACAAGCTGGGAGGTGGTCATTGCCGTGTCCTTAGCGGAGTCGATAACAGCATTTTGCTTGCCAGTATCCGCGGACGTGCTGGCTACGTTCTTGGCCTTCAGCACGAGGGCTGCAGTGGCGTTCGCTACCGCTTTAGCCAGCTCGAGGAGCAGCTCCTGCGAGCGCAGGTCATCATCCGTGTCACCCAGGGCCTGCATGATGCTAGCACTTGCGGCACCCACGTCTCCAGCGGCAGTCAATAACTCTTGCCGCGGCTAAACATTAAAAAAAAAAAAAAAACAGGACGCCATTTTAGCATTGAAAATAGCACGTGATCACAATGAAGACCCGCACATTGGCGCCGGCGAAAACAAAATAAAAACAAGTTGCGTTCGCTTAGATTTAAGTTTCGATTGCAGAACGCAACTTGCCTTCCCATCTCCTGGCTGAAGAGAATATAGAAGGTCAGAAAAGGCCTTGGCCAATTTCTTGGCAGAGTCAAGGAGATCATTTGGATCATCGCCATCATCCATGAGTGCAGCAATCATCTTTATGCCCTTCACCAGGTCTTCAAGGTTTGAGGTACTGCAAATAACATAAAATAAAAACAATCGAAAAACTCATAAAAAATGAGTCAAAAACAAGTCTTATTAAAACAAACACATATGGTGCATTCAAATTCGTGCAAGACGCAAGAAGGATACTCATTTTTCGTGGTCCTTGTGAATTTGGAATGCATTTTGGAATTTCGTGCGACAATACTGACAATAGATTTTCCGATCGAATTATGTCTCTCCTATTGTTGACAAAGAATCGCAAAGAGACAGCAACACGTGCACGTGAATAAAGCGTGCACACGGCCAACGCCAGGCAAATCAGATTTCACTGTCATACAAGTGGATTCAGATAGAGCACGGTCTATACTTACAAACCGATTCTTATATTGCACCAGGCACAGCTGATACCAGGCACTTGCGAAAATATAAAATGGGTAACACACCACGGAACGCCTCACCCGAAGCTTCTAACTTACATCGTTGAAACGCCAGCTCCAACTGCGGTGTAATTAAAAGCCTCCGGGTCCCCAGAGGTAAGCGAGATGATAGCTGCAGTTGCCGCAGACATGGCTGCTAACCGGCTAGCCACGTTATTCTTGGAAATCTCCATTCGGTTTTCAATCCACTTGCGCTCAGCCTAAGCAAAGCATAAAACATGAAAATCCATTAGAGGACCTGGACTACGAACTCAGCAAAAAAAGAATTGAACTTTTCCAACATTCATTGTTCACACAACCACACACACACACACACACACACACACACACACACACACACACACACACACACACACACACACACACAC
>QQSS02230514.1:0-10283 GCA_003687565.2 Craspedacusta sowerbii | reverse complement strand
TAGTAGTAGTAGTAGTAGTAGTAGTAGTAGTAGTAGTAGTAGTAGTAGTAGTAGTAGTAGTAGTAGTAGTAGTATAAAATTTATTTATACTCGGTACTCGAACGCACACACAGCACTTCTTAAGTTAAGTTAGCTCTTCTATTTGTAAGCTACGATGTATGTTTGTTTGATGCGCTAATTGCATATGCCATAGATGCATGTAAGATTGAAATAGTAAAAATTCCATTACGATTCTTTAGCTTTTCCAAAAAGTAGACATAAAGATAATTTCTTTCATTTCCATATTAATGGTGGCAGCAAAGTTTGTCACCTATGCACCATGCATTCGGAGCAGTTTGCAGATATATTTCAAGCTTTTTATGTGCATTTCTGCTTTTAATTCATGATATCTTACAGATTCTTAAACACACTAACTGTGTTTAAGAACGTAGCGCAGGTTGTTAATGCACATGGGGCAGTTACGCCTTAATTTTCATTCTAACCGGCATCAAAAAGGTAGTATAAGAGACTGTAAAAAAAGAAAATAGAAAGGTATTGTCGGCAAGGGGATCCGAGGATTGTGCGAACTCCTTCCATTGCAAGCAGTTGAGCATATTTCAGCAGCGTAAAAACATAAGCAGCCTTCACAGGAACGTAATAGAAAGCCTCTGTGCCAAAATTGATTCTAAGAAAACGTGGATACGGTTGAAATGCTTGAGTGACTTGGGTGTGTGAAAGAAAACAAATATAATATCTGTGCAATCTATTGCCTGGGAAAGAAAAAGCGTCATAAGAATGCAAAAAAAAAAAAAAAAAAAAAAGAGGCAGGCCCGGTAACTGACCACGCTTTGAATTGTATGAAGTGTAAGTGTCTGTTTCAGAGACAGTAAGTGGGGGAACTTGTAACCAGAATGATTTTATGGTTTTGATTCTCCTGCAACGGACTTTCTGAGGATATTGAAGGAATCCAAGCCCATATATTGGATAAAGCCAAACCTGTGTCCTTAAGTCAACCACTTATTGCCAAGTCTACTTAGTTTCTTTAGCTGTTCTTTCTCTCAATTCCACCACCTTAATCATTTCTTTTCTCTTTTTTTCGCCGCAGTTGTTTAGCTGATTGATTTGAACGTCGGTTCGAGCGTTGATTATAACGTCGACTGGAATGTATTCTGAAATTTTTGATCATGACCCTGCGATTAATTGTCACCAGTGTTGTTTATGACAAGTGCGATGTGTGAAGTGTTGGATTTATTACAAATGGATTATTAGTAATGAGTGACTGATGTGCAGTTTACTTAGTTATGAAGTTAAAGCTCTATAATTTGTTGAAGATTTATGCAAGCGTGTTTAAATTGAAAGCCATGGCTCTTTCTGTGCATGAAAACAGAAACAATTTGCACCAAAGGTAACCGTGACGTCGGACATTAACGCATGCGTGATAGGCTCTGAAATTTTTTTTTGTTTCGCCCACACAAACGCCAATTGATGGTAGCAAGTATGCTGATGATCTGATGCAGTGTGATCTGCCGTTATTGAGCTAGTGCTATCTTTCCTCGTTGCTTATAATGTAGATTTTGTATATAATCTTCGATTGTTGCGGTTTTTTAATGTCAGCACTTTTGACTCGTGAGACTGAGTTGTTAATTATCCTGCTGTGCATGATACCCATCCGTAATGCTAATGCGCATTTGGATGGGAATATCCTTTGCTGAATGCCTTACGTATATGGCGGAAGCTACTGAAAGGTTCTAAGATATGCATGAATGCTTTAATGTAGATCTTAAAGATTTTTGTATGGAGTTCCCTCTAGCTGTTAAAGGCTTTTGAGATACAATGAAGTTCCTGCAGAACACGAAGTTTGAGTCATTAAATGCTGCACTATCCTTTCACGGAAACAATGTCAACATTAGTGGCAGGTGAGACGATTTTGATTACAGCTGGTCTCTCTGCAAGTGTTTACTTTTTTGTTTTTCCTTCTGTGAAGCTTTTGTGGGTAAGTATAATATGGTAGTTGGAATCCTCATGCTGACTCGCTTGTTTAATTGAGTGCTATGCAATCACAGCTTTATGTAATTCAAGTTATGAGCTGCTCTACTTTCAAATGTTTTTGTTGCAAAAATTTTGAGAGTTTTGTATATGTTGTTTGTTCGTGGATCCTTGTATCATATTTTTATAAAATTTTGTCTGATATTTTTGTAGCATTGAAAGCTATTCATGCAAAATGACAAGCAGTGACAAGAAGCTTTACAAGATGCTTAACACACATGGTCGTAGTCCAACTGATTTGGAAGCCCTTTCACCATCAGAGTCAAAGATGCAAATGCAGCATAACTCTCTGACACCTAACTCCATGTACTATGTAGCTTCTTCTAGCACTAAAGGAGCCAAGCTACGCTCTGCAAGCACAGATGATGAAAGCAGTTCATTGCCCGTGCTTGTTAGCAGGAAAACCCTTTTTTACCTAATCTCAACTTTAAATGCATCATTTCCTGATTATGACTTCAGTCATGTCAAATCTGAAGAGTTCAGTTGTGAAGAGAGTATTGAGTGGATTATCAATAATGTTAACAGCAATCTGTCATCTGCAATGGGAGAAGAGTATGCTAAGCTATGCACACAGATGTGGAAAGCAATTGACTCTGAGATAAGCATACAAGACTGTGATATTTACAGGTCTGTACACCCCTATATTGGCAGTACAAGGATTTGTGTGATTAACTTTTTTCAGATGTGTGTGATGGTGATTGTTTTTCTACTTGCAGTTGTAAAAAGTAAAATGAATACCATAGCATTTGGTTGTAAATGGTGCATACTGGGTATAGTTATAGTGTTATTGTTGTGGTTTGTGCTAACCATCTGGTGTGTGCTTACTATTTAAAGTAGTATCACCACTGAATTTGATAAATGATCATTCTGAGGTTGTGTACTGTGTAGTTATAATCCTGATATGGAGTCTGACCCCTTTGCTGAAGAGGGGAGCCTGTGGGCCTTCAACTACTTCTTCTTCAATCGAGCGATGAAAAGAATTGTGTTCTTTAAATGTAATGGGACAAGGTAAGTTTGATAAATTTTCCTCCTTGCATATGCCTGCAGATCATGCTGCCAGGTAATAAGTCAAAATTACATGTCTCAGAAGTTTGATTGCCTGCAAGAAATCGGGAAATGTATGGAGCATGCTGGGCTAGTAAGATGTAAGGTCATTCATTGTTTTAATTTTTACTGCTCCCCTCTGGTGGGCCGACACCTTGCAGTGGTCAGAGGGCTTGTGAGCCTCAGTAACCCAGAGAGCTAAGCCGGTGGGAGCTAATCAGCTCCTGGCAGGGTCACCCATACCGGACAGGTCAAAGGGTAGAGGTCAGACAAAGCTCGGTCCTTCATCACTTATGTTTACTGAGAATCATTGGTATATTGAATTTAATGAAGGAATTTGATAAAGCTTGCCAATTTGAATGTGTGATGCCTCACATGCTGTCTTTTGGTAAAGCTTAGCTGCAGAGCAAGATGCTGGATCCGACATTGCCGGTCAGTTTCCAATGGACGGTGATGAAATGGACTTGTAGATGCCTCTTTAGTAAGTTCTATTAATTATATCCATACATATCGCGAATAAGTACTTGATATTCATGACCTTTGCATAGTTGAGTTTGTGCAAATGGTTGCATAATCCGTCCATTAAGTGTGTAATGGAGATCTTGCATACATTTTGTTTGTTATTAGATGACAGGTTTCATACAATATATGAATAGCTTCTTTATTGTAGGTACGAGGAAGATCCAAGTTTTCTGCAATGTAACAGTGCCACTTGCCATATGTATGGAAACTTCGGAGGCCTGCATCTGTACGCGTGTGTATGGACATATAAGCATATAAGTATGTATGACTATTGTACATGTGTAAATATGGAAACTTCTGAGACCTGCATCTGTACTTGTGTGTATGTACATATAAGCATATATGTGTGTGACTATTGTACATGTGTAAATAGAATTTGTGTGCTTGGTAGTTCTTTGCCAATTATGTTCGGACTGTTGTCAGTAATGATATTGACGTCCCAGGTTATTGGTTTTACGGAGCTTTTAGCAATCGCAGCTTTCTTGTAAATTATCGCGCTAGTTTTGCACTCTCATTATAATGTACATAGGCTTGTGCGTATGTACATCTAGGCGTACATACGTCGAAACCTTGAGAGAACGCGTGTACTAGTCATTTGCCGTGGTCGGGCTTGGGTTACTTTGGGATCGGACTACTGGTTAGGCAAGCAGTTTTAACAATATGCCATTTTCGTATTAAAACCACCAACTTCTTGATCATGGTTTCTACGAACTGGGATGCCTTTGTCGCTATCGTTGGATTTCTTGATTGAATCATGTTGTTACCTCCAGGATATATAGCCCCGATTAACTCGTGCTCCAGATAGCTTGTAGTGCATTTATTTTGAGAATTCAAATTATGGCTGGGCGAAGCCGGTTGCCTATCTTTCGTGCTGGGGCCCTGGCCTGGCGCTCGTGTGCACGCAGTAAGTTTGTTAGTAGCAACCTGTTCTTCCATGTAGATAGCTTCACGCATTCTTTCATGTTTTACTTGCAAGTTGTATCAGATGATATGATTTATTCTTTTCTATTAAGTAAGACATGGACTTTGTTGTGTCTATTTAAGCCATGGAAGATTTTAGTGTATTGTGTAGAAGGTTACATGGGGTATCTGCTTCGTCATGCAGATGTACGTTGTTTGCTTGACCTTTGTGAGAATGGAGTGTCAGACATCGCCGCTGTCATCGGGGTATGTTATCCTTCGTTTTATGAGACTTTTTTCGTGCCGAGATTTTGGCATCAACTTTGAGCTCGAAATGTTTGTTAGCGTAGGCTGGTCCTAAACTTGTGTACGACTTGTGCCATTTGGTCTATCCTTTATCAGATCTTTTAGTTTTTAGATTCTACTGCGTGACGAATGCGTGGTTTTGTTCGATTATCCGGCGCTTGGTTGTAAATTCTTTTGCATTTCATTGTGCGTGAAATGCCGGAAGATGAATTTCCTGCGTGAACTCAGTTTTTTGAGTAGTGAGTACCTTTATGCGGAGCCTTTCAATCTTTATTCAATTACACGCTGTTCACGAGCTGTTGTATTCTTATATGAATATAAGCGCCTTATAATTTATATGTTTGTAATTGTTGGTAAGGCTTTTAAGACTTTAAATATTGAGATGACCCAAGCATTTGTCGATTTCTTCGACCTAGAAATACCTTTGCAAACCATAAGCATACCTTATAGAATGATTCGGGGTAATATATATTGCTCTAATAAGTATCTATTTTAGTCGTCTTACTGATTTGTTGATGTCTATTCTTATTAGTCCTCCCTTAGCTTGTTGCGTTAGCCTTTACCCCGAATAAGTAATTGGAACCGTCTTTCCGTCAAGGTATTTATGACTGTTTGCTTATATTTTTGAGTGTTAATCTTAATCGCCCCTATCATCGCCCCTTTTGGCATATGTTGGCGTCCACCTATATTTCCTGTGCTATGAAGTGTTCTGAACATCTTGAACACAAGTAGCTAACTATTTGGGGGCAGCAGTGTTAGGTTGCACTAAATTTTAGATTGTAGTGCTGGATTCGGTGTTGTGTTGCACTAAACTTACGTGGTAGTGCTGGATTCGGTTATGATCAATTCACAATTAACAACAATTCGTCGCCGACCGCGAGTAGGTTGATCTTAGATGGATTAAGTCGGGTTTGAAGCCTGTTGGTTATGGACAAATGGACAATAAGCTTTCTCATAACATAGGCAATGTTTATTTCCGTATCAATAATTATAATCTTCAATGGGTCATTCTTCTTTGGAATATAAGCTATATTGATTTCTGTATGAATAATTATAATTTCTAATAGGCCATATTCTTCTTTGCGACGTATTTCCGTATGAATAGTTATAATCCTCAATTGGCGATATTCTTTCCTGCAATATAAGCTATATGTATTTCCGTATGAATAATAATAATAATAATAATAATAATAATAATAATAATAATTATCTTCAACTGGCCATAGTCTTCATTTCTTTATATCGTCAAAGGTTATAAGTCATTCTTAATATGCTTCGGTCAAGTTTTGTACGTGCTTATTCGTAAGAAGGGAGAACTTGCGTGTCTGAAGGGCTCAGCAAGTAGTTGTAAGATCAAAAAGAAGCAACGAAATTTTGTTCGAAGTTCAACGAAAAGGGTCATCTGAGACTACTAAAGAACGTAGTTACCGTCAGTACGAGGGAGAATTTAATGTCAAGACCATTGTGGTAACTTGGGCTGTGAGTAAGATCCCTCTAACGGACACTCTACTTCTTCGAGCGATAAATGCGAGGGGCGAGCACCATTGCTACTGTATTCACTCACATCCCTGTAAAAGTGCCTTAAAAATATGAAACGAATAATTACAAATGACCACCTCTTGCGGTACGGAAAAAATAGTGTACCTCCATATCGCGTAGTGTGGAATTTCTATCAACAGGACTCCAAAAGAAGACAACTGCACATTCGGCTAAAATCAAAGATTTACCAGGCAGATTCAGCGATGTCGAGTCTAGCAGCATACTCATCGCCAGAGATGTAATACCAAAAAAAAAACACAAGATAAATATAACCGTACTACAAGGACAAGATCGCTGACACAATATCGGGTCCCGGTAACAGCCGAAGTCAGCTGCACTAAGACTATGTAGGTACTGGCGCCTCTGGATATGTCTGGCCTCCAAAGTCTGCAGCACACCATAAGCGAGGCCGGCGTTCGCGTAAAGAATACTTTATGCATTTTCAAATCACTAACATGACTTTCGTAATTCGTAAATCTTTACAAAGTCATCTTCAAATAGCAGTTGACATGGAAATTGTGCCGACTGGCTACAAACTCAAGCGAGATAAAATACTGTGAGAAGTCAGAGAAGTCACCTGCAATCTAAATAAGGAAACACATCAGGCCCAGCTTTGACGGCGGAAGTTTTCTCAGACAACGAGGATAGGTCTTGAAAAATGAGGTTCCCATCCATGGAACATCCATCATGCCTGTCGCTGCGGGCAATATCAAAATTTTATTAGGGCCGGCAAGTGATTCCCACGCACGCGATTAATGTAGTTGCAGTTGTCGCATCAAGGTCACCACCATCCTTAATACACAAATCACGTTCGCTCAGAGTGCGTGAAGCCACAGCTGATCTTTTGCTTAAGAGAAAAGAACCAACACCAAAGGCATACAAAGTATATTAGCTAGCGTCATACCAAAAATCCAATCACAGAGGTAAAGAAAATTTTATATTCTATAATTTTATTTCTATAATTTTATATTCTATTTTATAAATTTTATATTCTATAATAATAACCTGCCTGAACTACATGCACAAATCAGAATCAAAGATCGAACAGCGTTGTCGGAAGAAAATCAAAGTGAGAGCGAGAGAGTTCATTGCATTCCATTTGCAGGCCAGTGCCTCACATATAGCCAACGGAAACATGGCACACATCAACGATGCAAATATGTAAGTGCTTATAGCCAATATGGGTAACAGTTGGCTATACCTAAACTAGAAAAATTAAAACTAGAAAATAAGTGCCAACGCTCCGACCTTTAAACAAGGACTAAGAGAACGCTAAGCGAAGAAACCATAGCCAGTATTGTCCATGAGATAACAGATGGCACTGATGAGTTACCTACAAGAACAAAAACCTCCACAGCATTATGTGCAGGGCAACAAAGTTTGAAGTGTGAATGCCTACCGCCATTTTAAGCAGAGCTATACATCCATCAGCACAAAGGTCCTTTCACGAATCAAACACTTTACAAGAGCCCCACTACGTGATACGCCAGAGCTTGCTTGCTTGAATCGCTTTAATGATAGTGCTAATAAGATCCTACCATAAATGGCAGAAGCAAATCAAAACAACCTACTTCCTTCACAGACTGGAGCCCTAACATAGGCGCCAGGGCATTTCGATGCATCACTCATGCACGCCAAGATCGCCTCTGCTCGCTGCGTACCAGAGTCGTACGCTCCGTGAGTGTAGCCGATTTCATCCGATGTGTGCTCTCCGGCAAACCAAATGTGTCCGACTGGATGTCTGACAGCAACAAAATCTTGTTCACTAACACCAGGCGCTGGGTTCGAATACGCACCTCGAACAAACGGATCTATACTCCAAAAGTTTCGCATAAGACCTTCAAATAGAAAAGCAACCCACGAGGTCCACATAAATGCAACTCACTCTTCAAGAACAACCCACAACAATTAACGCGCATCTAGCAACTTCCAAGGTCACTCTAAACAGGTACCAAACGGTGCAAGATGGCAGTACCTCCAAAGTAAGATGCTATTGCTATTTCAAAACAATCTATAATTCAAGAAAACGTCTCCGACTAAGGCGGAGACTTGTCTAATTTAGAATTCCTAATCGCATGAGCGCAACAAACGACAATATCCACTACTAACTTCTAATCTAAGCAGCGTCCCTCTTCTGCCGCAATAAATAGCATACGATAGGGAGAACTGCCAAAACGTATAACATACATACCCAATGGTTCTGTAACGTTCGCTCCAAATCCTTCCCGCAACACTTTCACAATATCCGCCATTACTTCCTTGTCTGAGCGAAGCTGGTCCTTCTTGCAAAATTCGTCTATTGTAGTTATCATCAAAATGTTTTTGTCTGGAAACAAAGTCGGACGCTTGAAGTTTTGAACGATAGAGTATTCATTTACACTTCTTCTCACAAGCATGGTGTAGAATTCTGCCGACCAAAACTGACGATCAAACTCAAGGAAATACTTGCAGAAATGACCCAGTGGAAACATGGATAAGGCTTGCATCTTCCAATCAGGTAGGGGAGGCGAAAACTCAATGGCGTTTGCTGTCAACACGTTTGAACTGACAGTTATCAGTACGGATTTTGCAGTGTAACAGGAGCCATCGGCAACATCGATCTGATAGTCAGAGCTGACCTTGTTCCACCTAATTTTAGTGACGATTTTCTGTAACAATATCTTGCTTATAAATTTCTTCGATTCTTCTTGGATCACAAAACCGTAGCCTCGATCATCCTTGATGATGTAATCTGGTTTCTCTCCTGTCACCGCCACACCAGAAGCACTCGTTTTGAAGCTGTTTATGCCGTTCGAGACTTGGAAACTAATTAGCTCTACCGCCTCTTCTAACTCGGAGTTGGCCTTCCAACCATTCATGCTGAGGGCAACGCTCACTGACAGGTCTCCTTGCTTTCTTGCCAGTCGTAGCTTCATCATGCTTTCAACAGACTGTAAAGATTCCAGAAGTTTATGAGTGGGAGCTCCTGCATTGATCTCCTCCCCAGTACTTCCATTTCTAAATGAGAATGAAAGCTGGCAGATGCCCTTACGGTTGCTAAGACCAAACTATTTATCATCATGGTATATGAAAATCATTTTTGGATCAGTTTTGTGCA
Source organism: Craspedacusta sowerbii (assembly GCA_003687565.2). NCBI lineage: Eukaryota > Metazoa > Cnidaria > Hydrozoa > Limnomedusae > Olindiidae > Craspedacusta > Craspedacusta sowerbii. The sequence goes on along the minus strand of QQSS02230514.1, from coordinate 850 downwards.
GCGCTCTGGTTCAAAATCATTTCTTTGTCTAGACTTAATTTATAACTTAAGGAATTATGATTTCACTGGGCGCTACACGATTGCGGAAAATTTGTACTGGATTTTGAAATGTAAGAAGCTTTTGGATAATGGCAATAAGTGATATATCACAAGCATATATATATATGTATATATATATGTATATATATATATATGTATATATATATATATATATATATATATGTACGTATGTACGTATATTCATATGAAGTCATACATTCTAAAATAAATATTATTTATTCCAACATGCACTGAAAACTTTGTCAAAGAAGAGCGAGGTAGTAAAGATAGAGAAACATATTCGGAAATTAAGAAAAGTCTTTCAATTCTCTTTTGCATGGCTTGACGGAAGTTAAATTCAAGTTTCCTTCGCTGGAGTTTTCTTGTATTTCTATTTTTAAATCTTGAAGTATTAACAACAAGTGCTTTGTTAACTAACTAAACTAACTAAAAGTAACTTGAAGTATTGCTTTTGTATATTCTACATATGGTATAAATCTGAATTTAAAAAGTAAAAAACTTACATGAAGACGAGCCTTGTGAAATCGTCAATGTGAAATTTTAAGTCATGCTTGAGCACCAGCTTCCAAATCGAGTTATTCTCTCCAACTTTGTGAACCCAGCTGGCTCCAAGCGGCAAGCTTGCACCAGCGAAGATCTGATTATAAATTCGACCGCCCACGTAATTTTTCGCCTCCAGAATAAGAAAGTCTTTCATATCGCGTTCGTAGAAGTTGTTAGCAGCTCCTATAGCCGACGCTCCGGCTCCGACAATGAGTACGGTCGTGTCGTTGCATGTCGCAGCTGAAAC
>QQSS02230503.1:0-10283 GCA_003687565.2 Craspedacusta sowerbii | reverse complement strand
ATATATATATATATATATATATATATATATATATATATATTATTATTATTATTATTATTATTATTATTATTATTATTATTATTATTGTCATATATACTCTTGACTATATATAACTATGTATAGCGTGGCGCTACCTATGCATCCCAAAAGTTGATTTAGCATCCAGTGTACTTGGAGGCAAGAGACAAGAGACATAGCTGAAATGGAATTTAACGGAAAACGTTGCGATTTTAGAGCTCGGTTCTTGACTACTTTGGGTGGAAGATGCACCGGAAAGTATTACACGAAGGTACATAAAATAAACCAAGCTGTTTGATGTTTCACCTGGGCCTTTATTGTGGATGTTTCATCGAGAATTTAAAGTGCCTTTGCCGATCTTAAAATGATCTCTGAAAGTTCGCAACATAAAAAAATGTCATCCAAATGAAGACAAAAGCATGACGGCAGCACGTCAAGAAATCGAAATTTTAAATTTCATCAGCCACGTCACCCCCTCCTCGAAAGAAGACTTGAATAGACTGGGTCCAAGTGAAAAGCCCTCGCTACGCCAACCAATTGATCATTACAGGTTCCCTGAAAGGCAAAGTAATTCATGGAAAGTTAGGCATCAGAATATAAACAATTTTTCAAGATCAACATCCTCATATTTAGTTGTGTATTGAACGACTACGTTAATGGCTTACATCAAAAGAAGATCCTTAAAGCAGGCTTTATATGGTATGCTCGTATTTGCTGCGAATTTAGCAACCTCCACATAGTACGCGCGCAGCTAAGAATCGGTGTACATTCTTTCATGTTCTTAAAGCAAACAAACTATCATGTGCTATTAAAAGTACGTGGTAAATATAATCACGTACTTGTCTTGTCTATACACAGCATGTCAAACAAATCCGCGAACTTATCAACAATGTTAGACGTCCTTCGTGAATGTGAAGCTCTCTCGTAAATTTTTGACAGGGTAGAAGTAGGACAAGATTACAGCTTAAATGTTTGGCCAGGTTACAGTTAGAGGAGGTACCAACAGAAGACATATCGGATATCAGGGTAAAGTTTTGCTCACAGGAGTCTCAAGGATGAATGCCTTACACAAGCATGGATGGTACTGAGAGGATCAAATTTAATGGTGCAATCATCGATAGCGAGCTTAAAGAACTAAATATTAATATCCCTACAAAATAAAACCTCTTCAAGAAGAAAACTAAGACCTACATTTAGCTGCGTAAGCTTAATTCGTATTTATAATTGTGTTGGACAAGTTCAAATTGAAAAAAAAAGATGATTTTGTTTTCACCTTTTCACTTTCTTTAATCGCAGCTTTCTTGGATTTCATTGGCTTTCTAATTTTGCTCCGTGCCAGACATGTGTAGACTGTTTGCTGTAATAGAGATCTTTTAGTTAATTCAATTATTTCCTACATTTAGATCAGTTGTGATTGAGTTATATTAGTTACCCATCCTGAGTTTAAACGACAATCAGTTGAGTAACAGCCCGTAATATAATATTATCCCCATATAATATAATACTATAACATAACATGATATAATCTATAATACATAATATGATCCTAGAATCTCCATGCAATATTTTTGCCTTGTTTTATGCCTTGCAATTTACTCTGCATTACTCAGGTTCGGCGAAAACGAAGAGAAAGCTAGTTGCGATTGATTTGTTACGGAGTTATTAACAGACGACTAAGATTTTCGAAGCACATATATACAAAAACTAGCGCATAATTAACATACACGTAGGTCTGAAGGAAATAATTGCTAGTAAAATAGCAATAAGTAAGAATGTCGCAAATGAATGTGACGCAGAGATGTAAAACTTCTACTAAAGACGGCACAAACATGATTAAAGACTGGAATTAAGATTTTTACAAAATGCACTCACAACCCGTAAACAATGGCGGTGCAACATTATCGACATCCACTTTTTATCTCATCGTCTGTCATAGTATTTACAGTATGTAAATGTTAATAAATATGCGATAAGGCTACGTCCTTGATCTGATTAATTCTGGCTAGGAGAACGCATAACGTCACATCAACGAAAAGGATGGCTGTATGGTTTCATTCCATCGAATTTGCATGCGTATAACTTTTTAGTTTGCAATGATATTCTTGTTAGAATAATACTTTGAGCCGGCTGTCAGATTTTATTGAGTTAAAAATAAACGTACAAATAAAGGAATGAGTTTTGAATCTTTTGTGATTCCGATTCAACCATGCTATGTTGCCTGTCTTTCCCAAACAGAGGCTTTCCTTGCAGCTGCTGTATTCTGGCAGCCTGACAACGGCTATGAGCAGATTGGCATCTCGCCACGCTCATGGCGTTTCAGTGGAAATGCGGTTTGAAAGCCAGCAAGCAACTTATTGCGGGGAGATTGCCAAGTTGGTGGACTGCTCGTTGGGATTTGAATTATTAATGAAGATGAACGGTCCTGGAGCGAGAAGTGAAAAGTTGGTGTGCTAGGACAAGAAACTGATAATTTTAATACGCAATAGCTAATAAATTCAGGTAGGAATCACCAGTGTTGTACCTAGGTGGAGCTGGCTGTTTAAACAAAACATTTGAAGCTGTCCATTTTCTGGGATTAAAACCATTGCCCATTAAAAGTACATCTACAAAGAAAACTCCCCATGAGCGAGTACGTGGTTTTTACCTCTTTCTTTTCTTTAACATGGACTGAGGCAAATGAAAATCGAATGCTGGGTAAAATTCATGTTCCTTTGAGTGGAAAACTCATAGGAGAGGCATAAATCACCATAAGCTAATGAATTGCACTCTCTGATTAAAGTGTTCTAATGACGTGCCTGCGTGTAAAAAGAAGTGAACGAACATACATAACATAAGCAGTGAAAAGAAAACTTGGAATATACAGGCCATTGCACAAAAAAAAAACGTACATAAGTACTACGCTATGCTGGGTGGTAACACAGCCACTTAAATCTGCAATAGCTGAACCCCTTCTCACAGATTGTAGAGACTGCGCAATTGCTTGTGCGTGAGTTTGCCGTCCCGAGAACTTATCCTAGATAACTCTATATTTCAGAAGGGTGTATAGCTGTGTGTGTGTGTTCTTGTGCGAAACCGTGAACAATGCCAGTAGCGTAAAAGTCTTTCTAATCGGACAATGCCCTTATTTTAATAAATGAACAAGTGTTGCACTAGTGAAAGTGCATTGCGCAATATTTATATCTGGACATACTCTTGTTTGGTCGCTGCTTGACTGCATTGCTTATGTTTAAACAAAGACCCCCACAACAAAACCAGAAGGCACGACCATGATAGAAGCGGAGACTTGAAGGAAGAGGGAAGGATACATGTTAAAGATACGTTATTGTTTAAAGGCAGTTGTCTTCCCATGTCAAAGAGGACGCGCTATCTTTGGTGAAGTCAAACGATCTTAGTTTTTGGGCGCCTCATGCATCTAAGGTTGCATGGCAAGAAAGTGTGGGTAACCAATTTCACTAGATAGGCTGCGCGAGTCTCTGTGTGTGTGCGTGTGTGTGTGTTTTAGGGAGAATTAGAGAGGGTAGATTGTCGTCGCAACAGACCGATTCAGAGCATACGGCATGGAATGCAGTCTCAAATGAATCCTGTAGCTCGCATGTATGCACAGGCACGACTTTGAAAGAGTCTTTTCCTGCCACTCCGATATTTGCTTCCACTCAAAATCACTGAGCAAGAAACTCTCACAACCAAACACCAAATTCTCGAATCCGCAAAAATTTAAAAAAGCCCTTGTTGCCTAGATATTTACCAGCAATGAGAGAGGACTCAAACATGTAACCAAACAAAAAGCAAGACTGATATGACTACATGCTGGTATCCGGACATGATCACTAGTAGGTCTTGGTCCGGTTCTTGTTAGACTTGCTGACGCACCCGCGCAAATAAGGATGGGAGGGTGTGCTCACTGGGTATACTCACTGAAAAGGCCTACTCTTACTTTGACCTGAGAGTACCCCTCTGGAAATATCTATTCTCCGGCCTTACCTGCTCAACTTTCTGATTCACCGAGCTTTTCACGTAACACTTCGCATCAAATGAATCATCTAGCGGCCATGGATTGTCTATCCACCAAAATTGCACATTCTTGATCATGCTAATTATCGCTAAATTATGCACAGATCAGATGAAATATGTAACTGCTTTGCAATGAAAATTGTCTTCTGTTGTTGCGAAAGCCCATTTCTCAACTGCCGCTCATATGGCTAATTTAGCGTTGGCTTTCTTATCACCACGCTACCTTGGTAAACACCGACTAAATTTCGTCCAAAAGGATGGAGTTGCACTTACATATTTTGATCAAGATGAGCAAGTGAAATTTTAATTTCAATCTGCCAGAAGCCAACTACCACATATTCAGAAAGAGATAAAAAGCAGCAAAATAAAAACCTCAATACCTTTTACAGGGAAAAATCTTTACCAAATCCTATTAATTAGCTTCTTCTCACTTTTCCAACTAAAAGGAATACCCTGCTGGTCACAAATCTGCGATTTACGAGCTGACTTTTACGAAAGTTTCAAAATTCGTGTAATCGGGTGCATTCTTTGCTTAGAAGTTTTTTTAAGTACGCTGGGGAGGTTCCTTAAAAAAAAGGATTATACACTTTGACATGAACTGAGTAAAAAAGCAAGAACTCGTCCCGCATTTTTTCATGGAGGCTTAGAAGAGTGTTTCGTCGAAATGCAGTTGGTGGCTTATTACATTAGGATGCATGAAAATAACGAGTCTTAATTACCATGCCCATGCGGAAAGACCTACCATGCCGGCTTCATCTAGGCTTTTTATCAAATCTTAGTATGGGATTTCATATTAATGGCCGAGTATGTACGTCACTTGCTCATAGGTATAAATGATTGATAATGTTATGTGTAATACAACTACATTACATAGAAAGCACAACAACTACATAAAAAGGAAATGAGCTTGCACTATTCCTTAAATCACCAAGAAGACTACCAATGCCAAGTGGGAAATTTCATTTGTCACGCCCTAAGTAAGATGTTCCTCTAGGCCTTAGATTTGAAATTGTCTGATGCTGTCTTTGCCCTCAACGCCTCATACTTCATTATTAGACCGCATTTAAGTTAAACAAGAATAATATTTCCTTGCCCAGGGACGCAGGGAAAATTATCAGCATGTCAATAATCCAATGACACTTTCTACCATTTACGACCACTATAATATTTAAAACAAATTTCCAACGTAACTAACGAAACATGGAAGCCAGGAGCCATAAAACATTTTCATGTTTCCTTGTTGCATAATAAATTTGGGTGGGGAAGTAGGCTTAGTAATTAGCTCCAGTGATTTTTCTCTCGTAAATACACAAAGCCTAGGACTACCATAAAGTCCTAAGTTTTCAGGAAATCCGTGACATAACGAGCAAAACGTGTTTACGTGTTCATGGGCCTTATTCTGACGAAGTTCTTGCACCACTTTACAAGCCAAGAAGCTGAAGAGCTGCGAGACTGCGATTGAATTCATCAATAATTGCTAAAACTTCTCAGTCGCGCCTACGTTTGGGAAAGCGTCTTATGACAAGACAAGGATGAAAAGTGGGGCAAGTCAATGGAATGTTTTCAGCAGAATGTACTCAAAGAAGTAGAATACAACAGATGCATAAACTCGAGGACCAAATGGCAAGTTTGTTCCGTGAGGCAAGCAAACGTTGGTCTGCTTTTCACTATCTTGCGTGTTTGAACACTGTCAACAAAATAGATTGGAAGAACTTTTTTGAAACGTCCAAGAAGAACATCAAGATATTCTCGCGATTGATTCAACTCAGACTTGACATGGACAAGCACGTTATTAATCTGTTGCAATATCACTCGATCGAGGGTCCTTCTTTTTATCTTTAGCGTTCATTTAGAAAAATTTCGTTTTCGCTTCCATTCATTTGAGCCTGTTCAATGCGCTTCATTGTATGACTTTTCGGCGCAGGCTGGCAATACTTTCCCAAGAACTAAAATCCAAACTTTTGTTTGGCCAGTTAAGACTCCAACGAAAGGTCTCGGACGAGTCCCTTGGCCGGGACGAAACGTACGTAAGGCTAGCAATTTGAAGAACAAAATGGTCGAGAAATCATGAACTTATGCCTAAGAACTTTGTTGCGTGACATTACAGTCACTTTAGATAAGACGGCCTTCGTGTCACAAAGTCTTTAAAGACTAGGCATTATTCCCCTATTTTGGAATTTTGGCGTCTGACCGGAAACAAGTCCCATAAATTACATCAGGCGCGACCAAAAACCCGTCATCTTCAATCAATTCAGAGGGGCATCGATACATGCCTAGTACAGTTTTGAATCTTTGTTACCACGCGTCTGCCTTTGGCAAGCAAATGTTAATCAATCGATGCCTTCTCGAAGGCGCTTGTGGTTGTTACCCACAAATGCTTGGCGCCGAGGCAATGGAAGCAAATTCATTCCTTGGAAAAACGATTTGTTGTTGCAGGAGACAGCCCGCCACCTAGCGGCCCCGGTCATAAATATATAGGTTCGCGTTATTCGCCCTATGAAGCAGTATGTGTTTTGAGAGTGTTTTCTCCTTTTTCCTGTTTTGTACAGGAATGTTGTGCATTTATTTCCTGCGCTGGACAATTTTATAGATTCATGTACCGTCAATGATCTGGCTTAGCATGGGTCTTCCTCCATCGACAGATTCGTTCTCAAACTTTTTTAGCTGATGGGATTGGATTACCGATTCAGGGCTCATCCAGTTTTTTTTTTTCATGTTATAAGTTTTCTGAAAACTTAGGATTATTTGTAGTCACTACTTTAAGTTGGTCTGCAATGTTTTGTTGTCAAAGAAAGTTGTTTAGTTCTCTTTTGTTGTTTTTATAGAAATATGCTAAGCCTGCGTTCGACCCACTTCTGAGTTCGCTTGTCAAATACACTGTAGAAATAACTGGTCCAAGCCTCTTAAGCCCAACTATGTTGTGCTTTTTTTTCGTAGCAACATTAGCGTTTGGAAGATGTTTAAAGGATTCTTATGGTATAAAGGCATCCTACAAAGGCATGGTTTCAGTGCTGAAGGATAGTATTGGCACATGTTAGGACCTTCATGTCATGGCTAGCACAAGCCCTAGCATAAAGAAGGTGTTTGCACAAGGCAGAGATAGTTTTGGTACCCAGAACCCAGAGGTTGTCATATATGACATTGATGAAGGAGCTGACGAGCTAGAGGACAAAAATTTTGTTACTGTTACGCTCACAAATCCCAACCCGAAAGTTCAAGGCTTTGGCTTGGAAATATCTGGTGGTACGGACCGCCCTTATCTTGGAGAAGATCCTGGAATATATGTAAGTGGTGTAAAACCTGGGAGTATTGCAGACCTATCTGGCTTGATAGAAAGCGGTGACAAAGTGATCGAAGTAAATGGGAAGCCTGTTTCCCTAGTCACTCATGACGAGGCTGTAGATTTATTTATACAAAGTAGGTTGCAAGTGAAGCTAGTATTACAAAAAAGCTATGGATTACTGCTACGTGCAGCACAACTCACACCTACTCCCTCTGAGCAGTCAGTTGAAAGCCTAGTATCTCCAATCGATGATGCCGATCCCTACTCAAGTAGGAATCATGAAGCAGGTAGTCATGGGACTTTCATTGATAGGTTAAACATGTCTGTTCCTGGATTCATGTTAGGCCTAACCGTGGGGATGATCTCAGTTATTTTAGTTCGCAGGCTACTGAACCTTAAGTTTTAGAGAGGTGATTCGAAGGATGCTTGGAATTTTGATCTTGAGCTTTTGTATAATTACGCTTACACATTTTTCTCTGTGCAGTTCTTCTATCTGGTCTCATAATGAACCTGGTTGTAGTAACTTTAGCAATATCTTCATATTGTAGTGCAAATTGAAGAGTATTAGCCTAGTGTTATTGTGCAAATGTTGCTAAGCATGGCGGTGCAATATCCAGCTGTTTATCTGTAATTGGTTATCCAGCGAAGATGCTAAAGCTGTGAAACTTCCTTGGCCCGTCAGGATTTATTCTCAGTTGGAGTATGAACGTTGTAGTGGGATTTAACCTTGCATCATGTGGGTGGGTGCTTACAGCAATTATGCACCTTAGAACCCGAAATGAAAATAAACCCATGAGCCTTCTTTATGGTAACGTGAGGTCCTGGAAGTGTTTGATTTCATTGAATATTTTATTAAAATGCCTGTTCCAATAAAAAAGTATCTAATATTTCATTAAATGTTCTGCAAAAATATCAGCTAGCTTTGGGTAGATATGTACATGTTTGATATCATTTTTACATCCTGTGCTTCTCTGTACGTGTACATCAAAGTTATTTTGATGCATTACAGTGGCTGCTTAGAAGTTATATGTGTTTTGCTTAATCCACACTTCAGTGTAATATTTAATTTTTTTAAAGATGCGTCTTTGTGGATTCATTCGGTTCTTGTCTTATGAGAAAGAGATTTTGTCAAATATGGACTTTCATATATGAGCCTGATGCTCTGCTTTTCTTTATATTCTAGTATAAATTTAGCGTGGTTCCATAAATTTGCCAAAGGCTGCACACAAATATGCATGGGATGTGTGCATACCAACATTTACACACACACACACACAAACACACACACACACACAAACACACACACACACACACATACACACACACACACACATACACACACACACACGCACACACACACACACACACACACACACACACACACACACACACAGGTATTTGTATACGTATTCCAGTGAGCTTGTTACATGTGGAAGAAGTCTTTGCTATTTCGAATTTGTTTTGCCTATCAAGACATGCAAAAGGATTAGTGCACGTGCTTGTGCGTTCATACACACAAGCTGGTATTTGTACTCACATGAACTTGGACTCGTTTTAAGTAGAAGAACTCTTTTGGAATTTGCCTCGATGCATCTTGAATTTTTCCAACCTTCTTCCTCATTAACTAGGTTTCGTTTAAACTTGTAAACAAACCTAAGGCTTTAAAAAAAAAAAGATCCAACAGATTGGATTTCCTGAAAAGATATTGTGTATCATGAGCAGGTCGTATGCTTAGTTTCATTGCAGAGTTTGCTATTGGTTTGCTTGCAGGCCCGAGTTTTTCTAAATCGTAGAGCTACCAGAATTTGTATCGATTTTTATAACATTTAGATGCATTGCACACATGATATCTTTGGCTTATAGTTATGGTGCTAGTGCAAGTTGTTATATTGCGAGTCCAGCAGCATTAAGCAATCATCTTTCATGGTTAATAGCATTGTTTTCCTTTTTGTCTTTATCATCATTCCTTTTCGTGTATAAACTACGGGTGTTCAACCGTAGCTGCATGGTCCTACGACAGGGATAGCAATGAGAAAATGGCCGATTGCGCTAGACAGAATTGATGTAATGTTTTGTAAAATGTGTGCTTGCACATTTGCTAATCGAAACTATTCTTGTCACATACAACCAGAGGGAATCCAGGGTGGAGTGGCCAAGGATGGTTCTTGAGAGTTTTTCGGTTTCTTCTCCGCTTTATTGAGCATTTGTGACCTACTGCCCAGCGCGAGATTCCGTACCGGGTTCAACTTGCCTCGTGGGACAGCTTTTCTTAAGGCAGCAGCGTTGGGAGTGGTGATGGTAGCGGGGCGGTGATAGTAGCGATCGCTCGGCTACACTGTCAAAGGTTCTCCACAGGATCTGAGCTTTGGGTTGGCGGTCATTCCGAAAAGGGAGACTGCAAGCACTTCTGCTCGTAGCTGTGCCGACAGAAGTCGCTTGACGTAATGGTATTGCACGTGCTGCGCCGCAAAGCTCTGCAGCCTGCTCTCTCTGCAATTCCAATTTTTGTCTTGTCGTGTTGCGTCTGCCCGCATCTCGCGCTGGCGTTTGCATTTCGAGGCAACTGTTCTCACGTTCGACTATGTACCAGAAGGAGCCCCGTAGTTGGGCACTGATGGTTCTTGCGAATTCTCAGAGATTCGTTTCCGATTTTTTTTTTACCTGATGCTGATGGCACTGTGGTATTCCGAGATTCATGGTTATGCTTTTCTTTGCTTGGAGCACAGCTTCCTCTGCAATCTCTAGCCGTTGGGTTGGTGTTCTACCCGTTAGATCACCGTAGGGGATGGTTGTGTAAGGGTGTTTGTAGAAAATATATATGAATTAGTTGGGAGGCCGTACACTCCGATACACACACGCTCTCTGGGTTTCGTTCTCTCCGTTGCAAGCTTGCGCCGCCTATTTAGCCGCTCCGACAGAGAATAAGCCGTCCGAAAACCCAGATCAACCGATCAAGAGACTACCGCCCAGC
>QQSS02230491.1:0-21853 GCA_003687565.2 Craspedacusta sowerbii | reverse complement strand
GTTCTGGAGCTCAAAGGCTTTCTTCCCTTGCGACGCCGCTCAATGACTAGAAAATTCCTACGAAAATACACAACTGTTTCGCAAGATCTCGTAACATCTGCGATGTCGGAGCAGCGAGATCGAGTTCTGTATTTGTTGATGTATGTGTGTGTGTGTGTATATATATATATATATATATATATATATATATATATATATATATATATTCCAGCACCATTCGTTCTTCTAAGCGCCAAATTACGAAAGAACACCATTAAATAAGTTTATAAGAGTTAAGCCTCACTCTATTACCTTCGACACCCTGCGGCCCAGGTGGACCAACAGGTCCTTGTGGCCCCATTTCGCCCTGGTACCCTCTCTCACCCTGAGGCCCAGGCGGTCCTTGAGCACCAGGAAGTCCCTGAGGCCCTTGTGGCCCTGGCTGTCCGGAAGCTCCATCAAGGCCACGATCACCCTGCTGTCCAGGCGGTCCAGGTGGACCTGCAGGTCCTTGGGGTCCAATACCGCCTTGCGGACCAACAATGCCATCACTGCCCGGGGTTCCATTTTCACCAGGAGCACCACTGGGTCCAGGGGGACCCTGGGGTCCAGCAGGTCCCTGTGGCCCAACGGCACCTTCCGGACCTGCAGGACCATCTCTACCTGGGGACCCAGGTTCGCCAGGAGCACCAGCCGGTCCGACGGCACCATCTTTTCCAGGGGATCCTGGAGGTCCAGGCTCACCCCTCTCCCCAGCACCTAAGAGATAGTCAAAATTAAAAAACAATGAAACAAATAAGTTAGCCAGTACACCGGTACCTTCATGGGCTAGCTAGCAAAAAGCAATTAAAATTAGCATCAGGATATAGGCTCAGTCACAAAGGCGAAAGCAAATCCTTAAGCAACACAGGCCCTAAATGATAAAACGAACCAAGATCACTAACCGGAAGGTCCTGGTGGTCCAGCAGGTCCCGCGGATCCCTGTGCTCCGTCTTTACCAGCCGGTCCTAAAGCAAGCAGTTGCTCACGTTAGCTTTCCCACTGGTAGTCCGATACTTAATTCTTACCTATCTGAACTTATTTAAATTCATTCTTATCAATATTTGCTTCAAAATTCCATAACACTGATATCAGAATATACGAGGAAAAACAATCCAATCGTGAATAAGCAACATCTCCAACCCACAAGGAATTTATACTCCGTATTTAGGTATAACAGAACTTCAGTATAGGAAAAGAACACCGTATCTAAAAAGCTGAAGAACGATCTCTAATAAATAGCGAAAGGGGAAATACGCACAACTAGGCAAAGGTTACTGCCTAAGAGCGGGTAGAACCCTCGCAGACAATACCTGCCAGTGAGGCAAAAAAAAAAAAAAAGGCGTTTGGTTACATTAGGCCTCCCCATACCTGGTGGTCCTGCCGGACCCGGTTCTCCTGCTAGTCCAGGAGGTCCGTTATCCCCGTTCATGCCAGGCTCACCAGTTGCACCTGATGTCGTGAATACAGCAAGGTCACACAATGTACTACTAGAAGCATCTCAAAGTCAGCCAGAATCAAGCGCGGAAGCCTGTCAGAAACTAGCTTCTCGTCAAAATTAAATCCGAAACAGCAAAAAGGTTGGTTACGATTCCCCAATCACTCTTTATATAGACGTACTTACTGATTCGCATAAAAAATACAGGCAAAGAAAGGTTGCCGATCGCTTGCACCATAACAAGTAAGCAAACCAAATGAAACCAACGACTTTGAGAAATTAGGGTTATAATCCAAACCTCTACAACATAAAATCGTTCAGGAGAACACGAACTTCTGCCTTCACCAAGGATGATATCTATGGCCACGTTATAGCTTCAACTTAAACATCCACAAACGTCTTTGACACCGAACACCGAAAGAAAAACAAAGCCAATCTTATACCAACCATCTTTCCCATCTTCTCCCTTTGCACCAGGAAATCCTAGGATAAAACATAAGCGCTTGCACATATGAAGTTTAAAAGGCAGAAATACAACTCTTACACGGGGATACGGGGTTCAAGGTCAACAATGAAACCTGTTCAGAAAATGAACCAAGAGGACACCTCGTACAGATCATCAAACACCACTGCTACATTTCTTATCTCCTCTATAATTTCCTAACGGCCTACCATCACTACCACACCTTACAACACAGTACGAATACACACGCACACACATGCACACACCAAAACAGACACACACAGACACACACGCACACACCAACACACACACACACACATGCACACACACACACACCAACACAAACATCCTGCTGATAAACCAGTTACGCAGATCATCAAATAGCGCTATGGTGTGAACATGTTCAAAATGCTTAGAAACCGTGAGAATAGATTTATTATAATATTTATATACACATTTTATATTCATTTACATATTTATATACATACATCCACACAGGCACTCACCTCTGGGACCATCGATTCCTTGAGCTCCAGGTGCACCTAAAAACGAAATCAAAGCTTGACTAGAACAAACAACATTAACTTTATTAGAGCATACAGTTAAAGACGGTTTTTAGAATATACTGTATATGGATACGCCTCTGAATTCTTATTCACCTGCACATTATGTATGCATATATATATAACGCTTAAATCTAGATCTGCAAATTTGAATTTTGACAATTCAGCAATGGCAAAAATATCGCAGGGAAAGATGTGAGAACATAGTTATTACAAAGAATCTTGAAAATTTTCCAACTCAATTTTCTCCAGAACCATAGTAGAAAGCTCTCGTGAATTTTTAACAGAGCAGACCGATTGATGGGACATTTTAATGACTGCCAGCACAATTCTTATATAGTTTGTTTTGAATCTTTCCTAAACTCTGTGCAAGATTGGCACAAACTTTGCCCTTCTATCATCACAAACATTCTTATACCATAATTTTAAAGCAAATGTAAACACATACCTGCTGGTCCAGCTGGTCCAACGGGGCCAGGGGGACCTGTGGTTGAAAAACTCCTGTTAGTCATACACATTAATTGCATTTAGCAATAAATGCAATTGCATACTACTGCTACAAAAATAGACAAAAGAGTAGTCCAGAATCAACGTCAAGCAGAGACGCCAGATGAACATAATAAGATTAGTTGGTACAAGATGATAATGCATTACAAGAGATTAACAAAAAGATGATGTAGAGAGGAGAGATTTACTACCATACTCTTCATGTAGTCTTCATTATAATGGAAAAAGTGTGAGTGAAGCTAACTCTGGACAAAAATTGTTCGATAATATTCAATTCAAACAAGTGAATTATTAGATTTTTAAAATTTTATATTATTGATTATCATTAGGCTAGCATTTTTAATGCGAAACAATAGCTAGCACTTTCAAGGCTCAGAACAAGATCAAATATTACGCTTCAGCTTGACAGCCTGCAGTCAGAATCAGAGGGTGGTCCTAGCTTAAAAAAAAAGACTTATTTTCAGAACCAAAAAGCACCATACTGATTTTCCGCATGCTGTATACGTAACACTGCTTCCTAAGGATTTCTTTTATTGAAAATTGACACAGCATACATGTTTTTTCTTCTTTACGAAGAGGTAATAAACATCTCAATTGTCACTGAAGAAGGCCAATTTAGGGGCATTGATAACGAATTACTTGTGTCAGCTTGGAGAATCTCCCTCGCAAAGACTAGACCAGCAACAGCGCGACAATGTTCTTAACTGAAATACTGGACATGTAGAACATCCCTATCGTACTTACAATTGAAGGTAAGGTCATGCAGTGACATTTCATGTAGTGGCTTACAACCACAGTACTCACACTATGACCAACACAACACCACACACAAGCATAGAATGACATTTTACCCCTATAAACTCTCACAGCATGTAAGAGATAACATGTAACTAATATGATAGCAAAACCATGCATGCCTTTTGCAGGTTGCAACTTCATGCAAATGAAAGAATTAAGTTAACAATGCCATAATAGCTACAAGCATGTGCAACCCACAAATCCATGAACTGCACCAATGATCTCATGAAAGCATACTAACCAGGCTCTCCTCGAGGACCAGCTACTTGTCCTGCAAAAAGCAAAAATATATCCTAGGTCACCAAACAAGTAACGCAAGGCATAGCAAATATCCATATATTCCAGCCATACGCGTTGAGTTAATGCTTCATGTCACTTACTTCAGCACATTATCTTCAAGGAGATCAAATACGCAGTGGCAAACACATTGATGCTTTTTAGTTTTGTCCAGATATCAAAACATATGGTACAAGTATATTCATGTTAACGGGTTCTCGTAGATATTTATGAATACAAATTTTCCAAAACAGAGCTCCTAGCTAAACTATTTGTGTGCTCCAAGTAAATTCGATAAAAATATAATCGCCCCATAGAACCTGCCGAGGACCAACCTTGAAGAGGAATAAATCCAGAAATTATCCCGTAATTTATAGCCAGTGACACAGTGGCCAGGAGAAATATGAAAAGCTGAAATCCAGTAATCCCACCACTAGGTTTGGAAGCAACTGCAGGGATACTGTTCGCTGCTTTCTTGTTGGCCATCCCTTTCACGAACAGAGAGACCCCCTCACTGGTTTGCCTGGCTGGCAAGGCGGCTAGGAAAGGAGCGGAGAGTCGCTGACCGGATAAGATAACCTCTCGAAATGCGATACTCATCAACGTGGCACTGGAGCGCCCCGACCGAGGCGAGAACTCGCTTACCATAAACTAATGTTTAATAATGATGCTCAAAAGAACTTTGATAATCGAGCCTGATGGTTTGGCGGCAAGTTGGAATGCCTTCGCCATCGTACAGGAAGGCGTAGGAAGTTACAAATGAATTTCTTACATACTTGTTGCCGCAACTAAAACGATAGAGAATGCCAACGCATCAGAAGTTTATTCTCTGAAAAACATTCCTTCAGAATGTGATCCGAGAGAAATGGGACTTCGTCGAGCATTAATTTTCAACGTCATGAAATCTCCAATCTTATGTTATTCATGAATTTTTTTTTTTGCGAGGTCTTCGCTTTTGGTTCGACGTGTTAGAAAAGAGAAAGACTAGCGTGTGCTGAGTAAACACATTCCTTTCAATTTTTCATTGTTGAAGTTTTGAACGCAGAGACCTGAGCGAACATGGCTCGACAACCTAACAGTTAGGCTAGAAGTAGAAGTACACTTATCTCACGGCACAAGTAAAGCGAATATGAAATGCAGTAATTTATCTCGTAAATATAACCAGCTAACTACACTGAAATATCTCAAGTTTGATTTCCATAAAAATCATAAACTTGAATTGAGGTTGAGTCCAGCAGAGGAACTCGATCTCAATGCATGAGACCAAGTCCAGTAACTGGTTAACAGTATGCACTCAAATTCAATTCGAGTGGGGAATGACGCAATCGGAATTTCTGACTGTTATTCTGTGCAATCTTATGCCACCCGGTATGATGATTATGCAAAACGACTCCCTGGACTAACTTGCCGCCATCATGAGACTGAACTCGTGGAGTCAAGATCGACGTATAAGGCCACTCTAAGCGCTCATTATCTGAGAAAAGTATTGCTTTACACTTCGATTCAAATTTATTTGCAAAGATATAGATTGGGACTAAACTTATTTTGATTCAAATAGGACTTCTTTCACAAAAAGAGCGCTCGACCACCCTCCTGCCAAACCTCGTCAATAGTCATCTTCGATTTATTTTGGCTTTTTTGGCTTTTTTGACTTAGTGCCTTCGGCCGCCATCTTTACCACCTCGGCTTCGTCTTTCCATTTATTGTTATACTTAGAGCTGTAATCCAGTTTCTTTAAATGCACATCTTGGTCTTTTATGCGCAAAGTTTTAACAGCAATACTGTCTCCCTCTCTCATGCAGAGCAGCAAGTAACTTCTCACAAATTGCAATCCTATCGTTCGAGGTTAGCCCGGCGATGCTCGATTTTTTTCTCCTACAATTTATTTAAAGCGGGATGCCTACCGCATATGTTGACAGAATTATGGTCAGCAAAGTTATATCGACTAGCTTTTCAAAAGAAAGTAGCTAGGCATTGGTACAGCCTGTACTTAAAATAGGACATAACATAGACAAGACCATTTTCATTCGAGTAACGAGAAGAAGCATTAAGGTTAAGAAAACTATTTGGTTCTCCAAGCACTGCGCCTTTATCAGGATGACGTTCCACCGGTTACTCCTCAGTTGTTAAGTCTCACAATAAATCTACCGCTTACTCCTCAGTTGTTAAGCCTCACTATAAATCTACCGCTTACTCCTCAGTCGTTAAGTCTCACTATAAATCTACCGCTTACTCCTCAGTTGTTAAGCCTCACTATAAATCTACCGCTTACTCCTCAGTCGTTAAGTCTCACTATAAATTTACCGATTACTCCTCAGTTGTTAAGCCTCACTATAAATCTACCGCTTACTCCTCAGTTGTTAAGTCTCACTATAAATTTACCGATTACTTCTCACTTGCGAAGTTTAATCGTAATTCAACCGCTTAAGTAAACTCACAGTTAAGTAACTCACACCATAGCCCTAACCCCAAAACTAGACCTAACCCTAACAATAACGCTTTCCTTAACTAGTTCGAGCCATTCTCAACCAAATAAGAGCCCCTATAAAGCAAATAAGAAAGTATTCCATGACCATGAATTAGAGAAGCCTATCGTGCTATCGTCCATATAGAACTTCACGGTATGTCGCAAGATTTTGACCTACCAAGAGTTGAGGTGTACACGATAGATTGACGGTATGCTAGGGGTTCGCAAGTAGGAATTGTACAAGGGCTGCTGGAGACGAGTGAACTAGTATGAGCGAATCATAGAGGTAATCTTACAAAACATAAAAACTCTCTGGCGCGAATGCATAATTTCGCTTTTGTCTAATTTCGTACAAAAGCCAACTCGGACGAAATATTGGTACTTAGTTAATCGTAATGGGACATGTGATAGATAAACTGTGACACACAATTAAACCAGCCTGAATGTCATGTTTCGGAAACAAGGACCGATACGACTTTTTAAACTTTGCACACTTTGTTTAACCGGAATGTTGGTCTTGCATCGGTGAATAGCTTTATGCAGTCATCGTTTTGTTATAGGGCCTCTTCCATAAAAATCCATATGTAGAGTTTTTTGTGCATAAAATCAGCAGAAGCTGCGAGAAATGCTTACCTGTCAGCATACCTAGAAGTCCGTTTGGATTCTTAAACCTTTTGGTGACATGCGCAGCCCTAACATCGAATTTAGTCATACAAGAAATGGGAGATTTTCACGCTTTAGTGTGTCGATGTTATCTTGGCCGCGTTCTTCGATCTTGCTCTAGACATGCAAAGCAAATTCTACGAGACAACAAAACTAAATACTGAACTCGAACAAGTTTAAGATTCAGCTTCTTCTTCTTTTCATGATGGTTTTCAAAAGCTTCCCCCCCCCCCCAAAAAAAAAAAATTGCCCTGCTGTAAAATATGAACTACAAAAATTTCAGGAGAGATCTCAAAAAGCTGGCTTCTCCGCTAACTCTTGGAGAAGGCACGAAACTCACATAGCAAAGTTTCCCGTCAACAACAAAACAAACATTTAGGGAGATAATAAGGATTAAGCAAAGCAGCTATAGAACTTTAGTAATAAGAAAGATCTAACAACAAAGCAACACTAGGAAAATGACCAGAAACCAGCGATCTTAAAAGGGTAGCAGGTTTGACGCAGCACCCACGTTAGTCGAAAAGTGCCATTTGTTTCAGTTGGTTTTAGATAGCTCTGTGTAGTTTTTCGAGAAAGCTTCTATACTGGACCAGACCTTTGTCTCCCTCAAATCTCCCTCCCAGATCTCTTGGAGATTCCTCCGTTCAGTAATGGGAAAGACTCCTGCTTGGCTTGGAGGTGTTTATGTCGAATAAGAACCCTCAGCAGGTGTCCAGCCAACTTGAAAGAATAGAATGGTGTCCAATGCAGAATGTCGAGTGTTCTTGTTTTGTCTAAAGCTCTTGCGCGTGGATTTTGCTCTGACCGATTGTTAGTTTCAGCGCTAATAATATTGATACAACAAGCTTTGCTGCTATTCATAGGCACATTTTAGTCAGTTAAATAAACGGTAGAAAGCTGCTAACATGACGAACGCCTACACTATTTATGTAGAATAGAGTGGAATCGTCGAAATAAAAGTTCTTATATTAGCAAATTAATGCACATGAAACCGTTGGACTTCGCTCGACCCCAGCTCTCCTCAAAGAAACTCGAGCTGAAGTTTAAAGCCGCGGTAGTCAATCTCAAAATCCCAATGTCTGGAAGATCTTGGGAATTCCATCCTGCGCTGTTTATTTCCACATACAGGTCCGCGTACTTTTCGAGTTTTCGTTCGTGGGCATCGTGTACGTCCTCCTGCCAAGGGAGAGTCAACTCTCCCAGCAAGGATCTGTTACTCCTTACATCCAGCAGCACCAGGTAAGGTCTTTGGTTTGATATCGCAACACGTTCAAGCAATGGCTCATCCCTTCCCTTCCAAGCGTATTTAAGCATACACTTTTCTTGTTTCTTGCTTTTTTTTTGGCAGGTCGTCGATCCGTCAGCGCAATAGATTTTGCGCTTTTTTCAGTTCGAAACTCGTCTCACATTCAAAGCCTTCACAACGTTTCTAGAATTTTGGTTGCATCTACAGGTGTGCCAACCCTTTGCCGGAGCCACAGGGAAGGCCTCGCGAATATGGTATAAACTCGCATACATTCCGCATGAGTTTCAGTTGGCTGATCGCTGGGATTTCTTTGGACCCGATATGCCGGTGATGAATAAACATTGTATGCCATCAGCATGAGGTACTTTAGACAGCTCTGACTTCTGTACGTACAACTAGCGCAGTACGTCATCCGTCGACGCTAAACAATGCTTCAACTGTGTTGCACTTGCAAGTGTCTATAGACCTGGAAAGTCATACTCTCGTAAGCATACTGGGTTCTGCCGTTAGTCGAAGTGCTGCGTGTAAGAGTTGCCGCACAGCGCCTCAATTTCACCCTCGATCCTGGTTATAAATCCCCTGTGGGACGCTCGCTGTCCAGTAAATTTACTGATTGATTCTGCCATTTTCCAGTGAAAGTGTCCATAGACAGCTTTCAACAACCACGTATTTCCATTTTCATGTTTCCAAAGAACACAAAGAAAAACACAGCAGTGGTAGCAAATAAAGCAATTGGGCGACTATATGCGACAGAGGTTTCAAACACGCATTTTTCTGGGTGCCTATCGATTTGCGTGTTCATCGCATGCAATTTTAAGGTTGTTATTGTTGTCCGCAACTATAAATCTTACTAGAAGCTTGTCAAAAGTTCATGGTCCCCAGACCGCGGGAATGCTTGCAAATATT
Organism: Craspedacusta sowerbii; assembly: GCA_003687565.2. Lineage (NCBI taxonomy): Eukaryota > Metazoa > Cnidaria > Hydrozoa > Limnomedusae > Olindiidae > Craspedacusta > Craspedacusta sowerbii. Next base: position 12,508 of record QQSS02230491.1, on the reverse strand, counting down.
TGGCAAGTATATTTTGATTGCTTGATGAATGTCTGAGTTGTTGTGTACACTATATTTTTTATTTTTGTTTTTTTATTTTTTTTGGTACGATGATGTAGGTGAACACAACATGCAGTAACCTAAGCCGAGTTAAATCCTGCGCTGCACTTACGGCTTGAAGCAATAGAAGTTCACCGTTTATTTTGTTTTGTATCTATATTTTATAATCTATATATAATATAAATGCAATCTATTTACATTGCTATCTTCCCATCGGCAGTGATGTAACAGCCAGGAAACATTTGGTAGTGTTTTCGACGATTTCGTTAAAGCCATCCAAGTTCGTTTTAAGCTGGTGTTTTCGCTTGGTTAATCGAGAGTGCTGCCAGTTTGTCACTTCGCTCTTCAATTTCTCTACTTTGTTTTGTGTATTCAGCCGTAACATCTGCATAGCTTTCGTTCCAAATAGAATTGCTCGCTCTTGGTTTCTTATTTGCATATTCAAAATTGCATTCTTCTCTTCATGCATTCTGCTCCGACATATTTCTTCATGGAGTCTGCTCTTCAAGTCTTTGACGACATCCAGCTGTAATTCGAGCAGGAGCTGAACTCGGTCTCGCTCATCTTCCTCGTGCTCAAGCTGTCGACTCAATGTAAACAGAGCCTCCTTCGACTTCGTTGCCTCACTTTCAGATTTATTAAACTTGGATCTGATAACATTTATTTGGAGGGTCATCAAGGACAGCTGCTTTGCATGCTCGTCGCAAGCCATCCAAGACTGATCCAAGGATGAGGAAAGGCCAGTTATTTTCTCGTCTTGGACTTTGATGGTCTTAACAAGCTCTTCCTTCTCCTCCTTGAACGCATCTTCTCGTTCGCTCATTTGCTTTTTTAGAAGCTCTATTTCTTCTTGTTGTTTTTTTATGATCATCTCCATCTGCTCATTTTCATGTCGACTTTGAATTATTTGATCGTCTTTCTGCTCAACGAGATCTGCGAGCACGTTGATATGCCTCAACATGCGGCACTTCTCATTGAGCAGCGTCTGGAAAGAGAGGACCAACACTTGAAAGGTAAGGTATATACGTCTTCAACATGTCTCGTTGACAGGAAGCGAGCTAAGTTCAAGGGATACGTCGCCTAAACACGCTTTAAACAAAGACCCAGAAGCGCAAGACCTGGATTACTTCTGAATTGTAACTCAGCAAAATTTATGTAGATAATACTATGTACTTACATGAAAATATACCATAATACTAAATCGTAAATAATTTACTTTATATGTACGTATAGACTTCGGGCAAATATTAACTCTTACCATTTCTCTGCTCCAAGCTTTGCTAGACTTCCTCCACCATTTCACAGCAGCCTTGCTCTTTGGGACATTTGCATTCTTCCGACTTGGAAGCAAGTCGTGGTGCAGTCCACTTAGCAATGGTGCACTCCGTACCTCCAAAGTGGAGTACAACCGACGCCTGTACTGTGCTGTTAGAGGGACTGAGGACTGGTTGATCCCAATGTCAGACGTACACCGTCTCGCCATCGTTCGCCCACGACGACCAGCTGTCGGACTTTCTACCGACATGTCTACTTATCACAATTCAAAAGCTCCACAAGTACACCGACTTTATCCGTGTGTCATCACGTTATAACGCCATAGCAAAGCTACACGCCGTTTAAATTCCAGAAATGACGTCCCAGCTCAACGAAAATATTACGTCATAGAAGCAAATTAGACGTCACTTTTTCGGTCCATGCTTCTTTGTGAAGGCTGGGCCATTATGGAATCAACCTCCAGGCTTTAAATCAATTTTTGGGTCCCAGCAAGAAAAGTTTTAATTAGTACTGTAGAAGTTAAAAGTACATTCGCGCAGCTTTTCCTGTTTTAGAACCTAAAGATGGTTTTCAAAAATTTTCGTCGTCGTTGTAATAGGAAATCAAGCACCACATAGCCAGTCCACAAAGCAATCTAGATACACTATTGATGTAAGCCGACCAACTAGGAGAACCTCAAAGCGTCGCTCGGTGGCAAGCAGGGTATGTGAAAAATTTTTGTGGCTACCCTGTTTGGCGAATCTCCTAAGAAGACCTAACCAGCAACAGTACGAGTTCGTCGTCTGCTGAGACGTTCTTAAAGATCAGTGTCTCCTGGTAACAAGGGACAGCGCGATGACAGTTTCACGATCGTTGGAATGTCGACCAGTCGTCCGAGCCTTCATTCGTGGGCACGTAAAAGCTCCTTAAGAGGCTCACCCAACATCCGACGACTTGCTTCGTGTGCAGTCACCGACAATCGATGACTCCTGCCTGCTCACCAATAGCAACACGAGATATGTGTCTCCGTGTAGCAAAACGTACGATGATAGATTTAGGCATGCCGACCGGACGCCCAAACCAAGTTATGCGATCCTAAGCTATGCCTGTCACTGGCACTCATGCTTTTTTGAAGAAATTTGCAACGCTTAGCGGACAATCCCGAGCTGCTTCATCGGGCTTTCCAGGAATGCCAGTAACTCTTAAGCATTGTCGGCGGGACTAGTCATCGCCGTCATCAATCTATAGGTTCAGTGTCTCCATTCCATCCTCCAAGATTGCAATTCTAACGTTTAAATCAATAATTACGTTATTATTTTGGTTGAACATTTGCTTGACGTCTTCCATGGACTACTGCGTGGTGACCTTTTTTGCTAGATCCCTCAGTGCCCTGTGAATTTCTGCGTATGATGCAATTGTCAACTATCGTCTTGAATATCAGAGGAACGGAGAATATTTTCTGACTCTAACTTCTGTTGTAACGTTTGCCGCGTTTCCTGTTGAAGTTGTCTCCAGATGCCTAGCAGCCAGTTACATACGGCGAGCGCCTCTAACAAATCGCATTTTTGGTGAGGTCGCCGTTGCCATCGCATCCTGTTTGTACGCGCGCGAACGTGTATAACATGGCGGTTGAAGTAACGCCGCGTGCGATTCTTCATTGGGCTGTAAAAGGCTGTGCAAGTATGAGGTAAAGTATCTGCAAGACGTCTTTTGATACTTTCTGGATGATTCATGAGTATGGCACATTTTAAAAATAAAGTAACTTAGCTACATATATTAAAAGATGTTTAGTAGATATGTATTTAAGAAGAACTTGGAGTTCTACCTTCGGTTCTTCGCCATGTTAACTTATTTTATAATGTCATTTTGTATGGAGGAGAGTGAAAAAGTTCTCTTAACAAGCTCTTGGGCAATTCATATCGACAATTCTACTAATGATATTGCAAATGAAATTGCCAAAAGACATGGATTTGTAAATCTAGGACAGGTAAGTACATGTAGTTTGGTATAAAGTAGGATTGCACCTTGAATCAATCCATAGATTATACAAAAAACTTGGCACAAGTGAGTGTGGAAGGGCCTTTCGTAGTGTTTATTGCATTTCTTGCATTTTTAAAGAGTCTTTTGAGATATGAGTGAGGAATGGAGACTATCTACTAGCATCAAAATTGTGTGCTGATAACACTTGTCTGAGTGCTTTGAATATGCTAAAGTAAAATTGCCCTAGATTTACACAACATTTTGCAGCCAAGCAATTTAGAAGTCAATTGATGTTCTGTATCCTCTTCATCAAGAGCTGCAGTGGCAACGTTCTCAAAAACTAAAATACCTGACACTTTGTAGTAAGAAGCCTGGTAAGACGGGCTGTAATCAGTAGCAGCCTTGAAAATGGCTCTGATTTTACGGTCCTTCTTAAGCAGTTTTTGCTCAACACTGGTGCTGTGTGCAGCTAGTTATTGAAAATGCATCATGTTGAAGACTAGAACTGCAGATGTTGAAATCATGATGATTATAATGAAGATATTGTTTGTTGCTATTGGGTGGCTGTATGTGTGGCTGAACTTATTAATTTGTATTTCTTTGTCAATAGTACCCTATTTATCTTCTTCAGGTTGGAAGCATACCTGGACATTATCATTTTGTGCACAAGACTAGTGAAGGCAGGCGGAAGCGGAGAGAAATTGTGAGGACTAAGGAGTTGTTATTGGCTGAGGATAAGGTAAGGGGAACGTTTGCTAGGAAAGTATCCGATTTTATCTAGTCTGCTAAAATCTTAATGCTTGAATGAATCTAATTTACAAAAAAGTTAATATAATTTTTTTATAATCTCCTTAGAATATGTTATCATTTTATAGGTTGCACAGTTATGAAGTCAGGATTGGCTTCCCTTTTTACAGTGTGTTAATATTGTTTATTTATATTTGATACCTAGGTGAAATGGGTAGAGCCTCAGGTACTGTTAGAAAGGGACAAGCGATCTATAGTACCTGAATATGTAACTGTCATACATCCAACAGGGTACACTGTCCAAGATCCACTTTTTAAGGATCAGTGGTACTTGGTAAGAGGTTTTAGTTGACCTATTTGTTGACATGTCTCTACTTTTTTTAGTCTTCGCTGTCAATAAAGGTAGAGAATTGGGGATGTGCATATTTAACTCCAGAGGCATATGCTTTTTATTTTATTGGTTTTGTGGTTAGTTGATGACGAGAGAGAATATTGTAGTCAGTCAAGTTTACACTGGAATAAGCAAGGCTCACATTTCTGAGGCTGCATCAATTCTGTTCATTCATTTGCTTTTGAGTGATGGACTGTAATAGTTATATGTAAGCTATGCTCTTCATAAAAACTAAGATTTAAGCTTGCTTCTGATTTAGAACAACCTGGGACAGTCAAATGGTCCATCAGGCTTGGACATCAATGTGCTGCCAGTGTGGGCTAAAGGTTTATCAGGGAGGGGCATTGTGGTGGCCATCTTAGATGACGGTAGGTCAAATTTTGTTATTATTTTTTGCAGCAATTATTCCCATGTCGCTTGTGTAGCTTTATGAAGCCGTGTTTTTTAAGTTCATGAGTCTGGAGCGAAGAAGTGTAATTATTTGCTTTCATTTGTATACCTTTGGAGGCTCAATAACACTAGCAATGACTTAATAATTACCTGCTCTGACCAAGCAAAGTATGGAGCACAGGCATTTTGTGGATTTTTATCTTTATCTGCGGGACTCGTTTTAACTCTGTAAAAATTTTTATTGCGGGTTGACGGGAGTCACGTTGCACTCCATACCCCTGCTGTTACTGTTACAATTTATGTTTTCCTGTGACAAGCAGTTGCACATGTGCTATTGATATATCCTTTGCTTTTATTCTTCATACGATGAACGCCAGTCTTCTCTGACTGTATGAACGCCGAACCTTAGATTTAGAGTATACATCGAGCTTGTTCGAAAATAACCATTTCGTTTGCATGAGCCAGCTGCACGTCACTCTGAGAGTGGGAACCTTTTTGTGAGCACTGTGACATTCCTCTTCTCATTTCCTTACCGTTCGTATTATTCCGACGCCGTTAGCCACGCTTTTGCATAGTTGTGCCTAGGTTGTGTTCTTTTCTTCGTTTTAAGGAGTGGACCACACCCATCCGGACTTGAAAGCTAATTATGTAAGTTTTGCTACGTTAACTGCCAACGTTTCCTTTAAACTGACAGCCATATTTATGATGCGTCATGTTCATTGTTGCTTGAAAGATTCTCGTAGTTGAAGTTAGAGCGTGGTGAAGGTTTGGCAAGGGTGCGCTGACAGTTATCCTGTTGGATGATAAAAGGGTCATGCAACCACATCATCAGCATCTTCTAAGTCGTTGAGACCTGATGTTTTGTATGGCATCTCCCCGACATTTCTTGTTACATTTTGCGTTATGCAGATATGAAGAACTTCAGCGTTGTTTTAGGGATCTCTCCTACCGTACCCATAGGCATGTCGCTCCCTTAGCGATTGGCGTCGCTTTTCGTGAAAAATGCCGGTTTTCTGACTGAGCTGAGTGTATTTGGATTTTTCTCGAGGTTCACGATCATGCTTTCGCACTCCGTAGCCATGAAAAACCCGTTTCACGTTGTTTTCAGGACCCGAAAGCTAGCTACGACTTCAACGATTACGACAACGACCCGATGCCGCGCGTGTCGGACCCAACGAACTGGTAAGCTCCAGTCGGCATGCCCGTATGTGTACCTCATGCACGTACGTTCACCATTAACCGTTACCCAATCAATCAATCAATCAATCAATGAATCAATCAATCAATCAATCAATCAATATTTTCTCGATTATAAGTCGTTTACAATTGTCCACGGTCATCTTTGTTTGGCGGATAGCCCGATGGGCGGTAATTTCGCGAATCCCGGTGGCCAGGTCGTGCTGATGTTTATGCAGGCGTGCACGATGACGCATTAATGATAACTCTTTATCGTACCGTTTACCTTACTTCGTCCCGATATGCCATGTTCTCAAAATGGAATCCTTTGTTGTGGTTGTTGTTGTTGTTGTTATTGTTGTTGTTGTTGTTGTTGTTGTTGTTGTTGCTTATTTAATTACCGCCATGTTCGTGCCCTGTTCAAAAATCATTTCTGGCAATCTTTCTGGATTGTTCTAGATGTTGTTTCATGAACCCGATTATTTCCTTTCATGGGAGCTTGCGTTTGCTTATTCGAGACGCTGTTGCGTATTTTGTCAGTTGTTATGGTACATGACGTATGGGCCTGCTATTCGAGGCTTGTTGAAACTGTAAGTAGCTAAAGCTGGATGTTGCTAGAGCTTATCTCAGCAAGCCGCCGATCTTGAATCATTTCTTTGTCCAGTTGTTCGTTTGAAGCTCTTGAATCTGTTTTTCGAATTTTTCTTTTTTCCAGCCATGGAACGAAATGCGCTGGTGAAGTGGCCGCTGAAGCCAATAACGGCATGTGTGGCGTTGGCGTCGCGTTCAATTCCAGCATTGGCGGTAAGGAAACCAGGCGACTGCTTTCCATTTTTCTGGACCGTCTGTGTGTGGAAACCAGGCGATGGCTTTACGTTTTTGCGCCTTCTGTTCATGGCAGTCCTACTTGGACGACTTTCTGCGAATTGCTCGGTTACGACCAATTCATACTTCAGAGACGCTTTACGCACGACAAATATTTATCCCACTGGTATGCGCGCGGATCAGTTTACTCCTACTGGAATGTCCGCGAACGTCGTTACTCCCATTAGGAATGCCGGCGCATAACGTTGGCAAACTTTGGCAAACGCGTGGAGTGCGAGGACAATGGAAGTGGATGAAAAACGCTTGAGATGGATTTAGTTTATCTTTTACGCGAGACACTGCCTTCCCCCGCTGATCCAGTGGCCTCGCCCCCAACGCCCTTTGCGTCAATAGCCACGCGGCAATGAGGCTGCCCTTTCACCCTCCCCCGTAATTAGACGAGCGTAAAGCGTAGAAGTATGAATTGGGCATTAGGAGTGGGACGTGCGCGCTTGTCTTTTGGCACTTAAGCTCACAGAGAAGTATATCTGTTACCCTCCTGTGTGTGCCTTATTATGTGGCTGCATGATTCGAGTGCCTGCTGGAAGAACCTTCATTGACACCCTATCCTGCTTTCTCGCGTTCTTGGGCTTGTTGAATTATGTTTTAGCAGTTGTGAGATGGTTTGTAAGTGACCATCGGCTTCAGCAATTTCTGGCCTGACATGAAACGAGTAGTCAGAATCATAGGTGTAGATGCTGCTTAGAACCTCATACTTACTTCGCTGTAGCTTCACAACATGGTGCAGTCTTTTTAATCAATTGAGAGGTCAAATAGGGTATACCACGCGCAGTCACCCAAAACTCGAGTTTGCCTCGCAGGCCATAAAGAACAATAACCTTGTTGCATGTTTGGCCCTTCCGTTATGTCGGCCCCTCTTTTGAAGCCTTCACTATGCTGTGTGTGATTAGGACCGTATCTGACGGCGTCTTCACATTCTCTTCCGGATCAGATTCTCTACTATGTTGATCGTTGGTGCCCAAAGACTTGACAAACTTTTTAGTCGGGACATCGTGCGTGCGAAGGCTTCCTCGATGGCCATGAGTGCAAGCGAAATTAGGCGACGAGAAATTACTTCTATAATAATTTATATTTAAATTAACATAATTAATGATATAATTAACTTTTAAATAATTATATAATTAATCATAACTTAATGAATTATTTATATAATTAAATAGACTTCTATTCCCTTTCCTGTAGTTGTCATCCTGTGTTGAAGTATAGAGGCGTTTATGTGTAGAAGTATATGTATAGAGTTATAGAAAGAGTATGAAGTACAGATATTGGCCGTTTGAACCTCTACTAACGTACTGGAATCTGGAGATCCTTCTGATCCTTCAGATTAAATCCTTTACTATATTGCTCGGTGGTGGTTTTGCTTACGACAAATTCTTACGACGCTGGCACGTCTCTTGCTAGGCATTCGGATGTTGGACGGCAACACGACTGATACGATCGAGGGCAGTGCCCTGAGCTACCACAACAACTATATCGATATCTACAGTTGCGCCTGGGGCCCGAAGGATGACGGCAAGAGATTTGGAAGACCTGGAACTCTGGCGAGCAAAGCGCTAGAGCTAGGCACCAAGGAGGTGAGAATCTCTGTGCTACAGTCGAAATACTACGGGGGTGGGGGTGGGGGGCTACCTCCTCTCTTTCCTACCTCACATTACGGCCTGTTGACGTTGGGTGGCAAGTAGTCTACCTGACTTAACTTGTTTTTCCCTGCATTCGACCGTGCTTGACATGAAGAAAGTCTCTTATTCTGAGCGCATGCGCTTAATTGGTACCAAATATGGGATCTTCATAATTATGAGTATTGACGATGATATATTCCTTATTTGCAAGTATGCAATTGACTTCGATGAGCTTCGGTGGGCTGCTGAACTACATGGATATCGTATTGGCGAATTAATGTTGTTTGATATGGAGAAGGTTCTGTGACGTTGTTGATGCCATTTGGAGGGGTTATATTTCAACTTTTGAATCTCTGCTATCAAGGTACTGCCAGCCGACCATTCCCTTACCTGGATGTCGTATTAGTGAATTCTTTTATGTAGTTTGATATGAAAGAAAAGAGCTACTTTTTGTGGAATCTCATCAAAGAGTTGAAATCTAGCTTTCGAAACCGTGATGTCTAGAATTGTGTTGTGATCCATGCTGTCGTGCGCGTATTGTCAAAGTTATCATGCTTTATTTATTTATTTGTTTTGTGTTTTTTTTTTCTTGTAGGGGCGAAACGGGCTCGGATCGATATTTGTATGGGCCACGGGTAACGGTGGCCTAACGGACGATGACTGCAATGCGGACGGCTACACGACTAGCGTGTACACGGTCTCGATTGGAGCAATCAGTGATCACGGATTATCCACGTACTATACGGAGAGTTGTTCGTCCACGTTGGCTGTCACGTACAGTGGTGGATCGCATAGAGAAAAAGTTGAAAATAAAATTGTATGTACTGGGGAGGGCTCTGTTGTAACTGTTGCGAAACGCTCATTTGGGCCATATATGGCAAAACGCTGATATGCTTCATACAGGGCGAAACGCTGATTTGCTCCATATAGGGCGAAACGCTGATATGCTCGATACAGGGCAAAACGCTGATTCGCTCCGTATAGGGCGGAACGCTGATTCGCTCCGCATAGGGCGAAACGCTGATTTTTTTTCGTACATGGCGAAACGCTGATTTGCTCCTTATGGGGCGAAACGCTGATATGTTTTCGTACAGGGCGAAACGCTGATTCGCTCCGTATAGGGCGAAACGCTGATATCCTCGATATAGGCTGAAACTCGTTTGTCATAGTGTTCGAAGATAGTCGACACTTGAGAATTTCCTGTTGAACGAAACACCTCGATGTTAATTTCTGTATTGATTTTCACAATCTTCTGTATGTTCAGGTGACGACGACGCTGAATCACAAGTGCACTGAAGAATTCAAGGGCACCTCGTCTGCTGCCCCTCTCGCGGCTGGGATGATCGCACTCGCTTTGGAAGCGAAGTTAGTCCGGGTTCTGTATCGTTTTGCTGCCTTCTTCATAGAGGTTGTTGCTATTTTTTAGTGGAGTCGCTGTACTGATGAGCTTCTGACGTCATGTTCCCGTTTGGGAAATCGCGTTGGTGCAGATGGTTTCAAGGAATAGAAAGTCGAGTTTTGCCCCCCTACGCACACATACACACACACACATACACACGCATACACACACACACACACACACACTTAAATATTCCCTTCTGTTGGTTTTTGACTGTACGCAGATTGAATGTTCGCTGAATGTTTTGATCCGCCTGTTGTGCCGTAATGGTTAGGAATATCACTTGTTCGAATTTTTGTTAGACCTGTCGAGTTCTGTTCCTAAAATATTCCCTATTGACTGTGATTCCACTAACTTTCTTTGCTTATCTTTCTTTGGCATGATCAATACTTCAATACTCGTTCAATTTAAGAATAGCATATTCATGCAATATCACTTACTCACTCACTCACTCACTCACTCACTCACTCACTCACTCACTCACTCACTCACTCACTCACTCACTCACTCACTCGCTTGCTCAACTCACTCGCTCAACTCACTCGCTCAACTCACTCACTCACTCACTCACTCACTCACTCACTCGCTCACTCACTCATCCACTTACTCACTCAATCGCTCACGCACTCACTCATTCACTCACTCGCTCTTCAGTCAGTATGTCGCTCACTTTCTCGCTCGCTAGTTTGCTTCTTTACTCATGCACCAACTTACTCATTTTCCGATTCACCCATTCTCCCGCCCTCGTCTGCTATATCCCTAACATTTCTCTTTCCTGCTTACGTAAGCTTTGATTATCACGTGCAGCGTGTGTTCATCAAACAGATTCCTTTAAATAAGGCTTTAAATGTTTGTTGTTTCTTCAGCCCTTCTTAAGGATGATGCTTGATATGGTAAGCGCTAGATATGTCGCTCGATGTATGTGAAGACGCTAAATTATGCCTGACAATATTTGCCGACATTTTTTTACCTCTATCGCCATAGTCCAAAGCTTACCTGGCGCGACGTGATGCACCTGATTGTGGAGACTTCGATCATGACCAGTCCTCTCGACGAAGGGTGGAAGCGGAACGGCGTTGGCAAGTGGTTCAACCAGAAGTTCGGATTCGGACGCATGGATGCCGCCGCCTTGGTGGAGAAGGCTGCAACCTGGGATACTGTAGCCGAGCAGCGCACCTGCTGGTCAGACAGAATGGATGGTCCTTGGTATGTTATTCAGTTTTTCTATAGAAGTATATAGTATTTACTAGTATATAGTATATAGTTTTAGTAGATAAGTTATGTAGTTTTTCTGTAGCGTTGGTTGCATTTGTTAACTTTGGTATCGTATATTGTTATTATTTTAAGCATTATGAAAGCAATCTTCTGTTATTCAGTTTTTCTGTAGAAGTATCGACGGTTGCATTTGTTAACTTTGGTATCGTATAATGTTATTATTATAAGCATTATAAAAGTAAGCTTTAGATAGCAAGCTATCTTAGGCCGTGACTTGATATTCCGACATCTGGTGCTCGATATAATCACTCTAAGCAACGGCGCATGCGTAAATTTCTTTCCAAAGACTACCAGTTACGGCATTAGCGTTAGATCCTACGCCATTATCTCAACTGGCGATCTATAAATTGAATTAGAGGCACGAAGAAAGTTAGTATTGAGAAGAATCTAACTGCCAAGCTACTGGTCATCAAATGCATCTTGGCAGACGTCCATGCCTGCAGTGTGCCTCACTGTTACCTTGCAACTGGAATGGATGCTGCGGTGCATTAGCCCGTTCACAAAAGTCTTGGAACGTGCTTACCTCGCCGAGGCAGCACTCGAAGACGAGAATTGGGAGCATCGGGGTTCCTTTTGTCTCCTTTAGCGTTAGGCTCCGTCATTAGTATCCGGTAACTAATCACACACACACACACACCCACAACCACACACACACACACACACACGCGCACACAAACACGCACGCACACACACACACAAACGCGAGCGCACACACATCGGTTATGGGAGGTGTCAAATTTTATCCTGAGTTTCAAGCAGTGAAAGATAATGACATATTCGTTATGGAGGTTACGGTTATGTGCGAGCCAATTGTGCTGAAAGAAGCCATGCGCAACAGCGTTGCAAAGCTCTCGTCGAACACTTGTCAGAAACATGGTTAGTGCATTTCCTAAATCTATCGGTTGGTGCGTAGCGCATGTAGTGTAGTTAATTGGAGAACAGAAGTAACAGCATGCTGAGAATGGCCGTCCCTAGGTTCGTGAACATTACTGCATCTCGTGTTTTTCCACAGGGACATACCAGACTCTGGCACCTTGATGGTGGCTGCCAATGCTACTGCCTGTACGGGAACTCTGTCGGAAATTAAGAACCTTGAACATGTGCAAGTTGTGATTTCGCTCAAGCACAGGCGTAGAGGACACCTCAGCATCGAGCTGATTTCGCCCTCTGGCACCCGAACTCAGCTCCTGAAAACAAGGCGAAACGACAAGTCGACGAAGGGACTCAAGGTATAGGTGGCATTTGCCTGTCAATTAACAGACAAGCATTATGTATATATCTATGTATGTATGTATGTATGTATGTATGTATGTATGTATGTATGTATGTATGTATGTATGTATGTATGTATGT
>QQSS02230480.1:0-10284 GCA_003687565.2 Craspedacusta sowerbii | reverse complement strand
TTAATGAAAGGATATGAAACAATACATTTGTGTACATGAAAGGATATGAAACCATACATTTGTGTATAAAAGCAGAGTTTTACGAGAGAGAAGAGAGAGAACAGGTGTGTGCAGCGTGAACCTCTGTCGGCTATATATTTACACCGGCACCACTGTAATAAAGAAAAAAAGATATACACATACCAGACGATAGAAGTCTCATTGTCTGGCGTCAGCTCGAACAAGTAATACGAGTATACCGGGTGACAAATGCTCTACATTGAAGATTTACCCCAGTACCTATGCATAACCCGTGCTTTATAAATTTTAATACACTCCATATATGACTAAGCTGGTGCGTTGGCGAGTGCAGATGTTTGGGCCATGTCGACGGCATAGGGTGTCCAAGACCCTCCACATGTGCTATGCCGAATCTGTTGTATGACCATCGTGAGCGCGATAGTTATGTTAACAGAAGCGTTCTTCAACCAACCAACAGGTTGCAACCATCTGGTTCATCGTTGACGCGAAGAGGTTTTCCTCGACAGGGTTAAGTGCTAGTCTTGAGTCAGCGTAATTCTTGACTTGGTTGCTGCTAATAATTATTTCAATCAAGGCGTGTCTAATGTGGAGCTAATTTTTGTTCAATTTTGCTCTCCTCGTTGCAGTTCCGTTTTACTTTATTCTGGTAGGATATATTTTCTTAGGTAAGATGGATAGCATCCTTAGTTTTATCGTGAATGTTGCACATCACTATAAGCATGCAAAATATATTAAAAAAAAAAAAACAAATAAATTTCGTTTTCGACTATTCGGAGCCATATAGAAGAAATTCTTGCCTAGAAGATATACTTGTATTCCTAATGAGTGATTTTAGTATCAATCTATAATCATTTGTCCGATGTAAGCATTCTTTTATCATATATTTTCTAGTATAGGCAGTTCTTTCGAATAAAATTCTCCATGTCTTCACAAACGGCCGAGGCCCCTAGATCATAGCATGTTTCCTCTCTCAACGAGAAAAGCTGGAGTATCGGATGAGGTCAATCTTCTAGACGCAGTCAAGAAATGTGGGCTCGAGTAGTGTGCCAAAACAGCTTTTTGAAGCTCGGCTCGAGGTTTTCGTATATAATTTAAGAGTCAGTTACCCAAGACATTTTACGGCGGTTCTTTAGAGTTGCCACAGCAGGACGATCTTTACGTCGGACTCAAATGAAGACTACAGTAGCTATAGACCAATATCGCTCCTCCCAATGTCTAACGTCAACAACGCCATTGAGCAGTGCATGCAACGACCGAGAAGTAAAAAATAATATACAACCCTCAGTTTGGATTCCAAAAACAGCATTCGGCTTGGAATGCATTACTAAACGTACAGGTTGCCTCGGAGCTATATTAGACAATAGAAATTCTGCGAGAAGACTAATCCTTGAGCCTCGGAAGGCCTGAATAAGTTAAACTATATTTTGATAAATTGTTAAAAAATCATGCGGAATAAAGGGAAAAGGGATTGATTGGTTCAAATCATCCTACGTATCACAAATAAAAAATTCTTATCATAGAGGATAGGGTCTCCGAGACGCTAGATATCTCTTATTCCCCAGGGATCAATTTTAGGTCTATTTGCTGTTCCTGTTGGCCATGTCAACGACTTTCACTTCTTCTGAAACTTACCACTTTGCCGATGATACCGCAATGCATGTCCATGCCAGACCAGTGAAGAAAACCAAAAGGCCATGGCTCAACCATATAATTTTAATTATTATTCTAATGATCCCTCGATAGACTGCACTTTCATAAGTGATCTGGCCTATTTACTTGCGTCGCGTATATATGCGACTTTCAAAGGATGTCTTTAATTTTAAGTTTTGATGGATTAGTTGATTAAATGATTGATTAAAGGTTTGATTGGTTGTATTTACGCAGTGTCTCGCGTACGGGTACCCGAACTTTAGCTGTCCCGAACCTGAAAAGCTTCCAGTACGGGCTTGGCATCTATTGGCTGCATTTGTCACATGCACAAAAGTACCCAATAAAATTGAGTTCGCCAACCATTCGCTTTCATTCGACGCCTAGGCGCAATCGGTCGTTTTGTCAAACCTCTGGAAAAATGAGTTAAATTCATGAGGGTAAGACCTTCTTTGGAAGTTGAAGTGGCTATCAGTAAGTACCATAGAGCTAAGGGAAGGCAATAGTATAGGAGAAATACAGAAGCGAAGAAGCTAGACTAGTTTAGGCCAGGATTTATAGAATTTAGCAGTAATTTGCAGGAAAAGTGACTTTGTATATCTCTATTTGCTAAGGTAAAAGATATTTTTATATTTTTGATGCACAGGTTGATGTTCCTTTTAGATTATGTTAAGATTAGATTCTGTTCTTCACAGATCGTTTTTGATTTGCAATTAAAAAGAGTATGCAGAGCTGCCACGAAATTCCTTTGGTAGACGCAAAAAATCTATTCCCTCTGTTATGTACTCATCATTCTACGTTCAAATCTCTACCGATTAAAAAAAAAATTAGCTGATTTTTTTTGTTTTCTTATTTATTTGTTTGCAGCCATGTTGTCATGGTTCGGCATCTCGTCTGGTGCTGTGCAGATGGTGAAAGAAAATCAAGAAGAAAGAATGGCAGAGACGAAGTATTCATTCCGAGCGTGTCTGGACGACGCCATGAACATAAGGTCTATAAGAAGTTTTTTAATTGACGAAGCCTGAATTGTTGTTGAATCGTCCCAATCCAATGGCGAATCTCAAAAGCAGTTCATACTCATGCAGAGCCTGAGTCCAAATCGCAGTATTAAAGGTGACGGTACGGTAGGTAAAGCTGTTTACTGATTAGAAGTCTCTCCAAAAACTTCAATGGCTTCGTATGGAATGCCATAAGACGTTACTTCTCACTGTAATCTATATTTGAGTTTTATATTTATTTTATTGCTTTTAATGAGTAAGATCTTTAGTGCTATATTGTCACCAAGGATTAATTTTGTAGAGATGTTGCTGTTTTGCCGCAACAATTCAAGACATTCGCCCATCCAAGTAATACCTGTTCTGATGATTAAAAGCAAACCTGGAGGCATGGCGTTGGCTTTGGGACTGCGACTTGTTGTTCCAGCAAGCATAGACTGCCTGGGGACATGATATGGTACTTTCGCATGTATTCTCCATATTTAACAATTTAACAAGACGCAGCTCATAACATAAAATATATCATGCGTAGCTGCTTTTAGTCTAGATCTTAATCTTCAGATGGCATGGTTCCCCGAGACAGCCGTCGGCTTTTTCATGGAGCACCATAAGATAGCGCAAGTTAACGCTGAAAACGGGTTTGGCTGGTAACTAGGTATTGGATGTAAAAACATCGAACCCGACGAGTATGTCCTCTATCCGCAGAAACATGGAATAAGAAGAAGTTAATACTTCCATTAGTCACTTATGGCAATTCAGTGTTTTGGATAAACAAGGGGTAGTGCTCCGACCAGTGCAACAATGTCGACAAAGATAGTGTTGAAAGTTTATTTTCTAATTCATTAGTCTCAATATAACAAAGTCCTATCTCTTCCATAAAAAAGTCAAGAGATTAAGAGCTGAAGCTAATGCCTCCTTGTACTTATGAGTAAATCAGGCATGCTGAGTACCTGCGTGCGGCATACTTGTCCTGTAACTCAGTTGGCTGAACTTGATCAACCATAATCTCAGATTGGAGTGTTACTTGATCTCGCTTACATCATTTAGAATGTCTCACGCATCCGTCGTCGCGATTTTAAGTTCGAGCTTGTAGTCGCTAATCCGAATCGCATCTGCCTGTCAGATGGTTGTCGGAAAGCTTGACAGCTTCGCCTTGTCCATGTCATCAGGGCGCCAAGAGATTGCTGCTCTCCGGTTGCTCGTAAGTGTGCGTCTGAGCGCCTTGCCTGCACCTTAAGAAATATAATCTAAGAAAACCAGCTCCCGTGATAGTTCTTCCCGGAAAATGTCGGTGCCGGTAATATGTATGCCAGCATGAGCGTCGCAAATTTGATCCTAACCTGACGCTTGCACTAGAGAAATTAAGAGTCAAGACTCAAGACTCAAGATTTATTTTCCCATGTGGATAACAATGATACGTGTTCAAATAAAATTACAACACCTACATGTATCGGAGGGCTTCTCAATTGCAAAGCTAATAAGATTTGGGGCGTACCCCTAAGACTTTATGGTAAAAGTTGCATGACGTAAATTTCGTAGTAATATTAATAAGAAAGAGTAATAGACATATCACGCACGTGAAAGAAATATTTCTATACTCACTCAAAAGTGATAGACGATAGCAAGACGCTTTTATTGGTGCAGTGTAGATCCAACATTAAGGAATCGTAAATAAACGTATTAACGCTGCTAGTAATGTTCAACTCTTCCCGCCCCGTCTCTTCTTCTCGTTTGCGCGTGCGCATCAGTTTGATTTGAGTAGATCGGTGGGAAACGTTTGCGCATACTAATTTTATCTTTCTTAGCGCTCGTAGTGTAATGAAGGACGTTTACAGATTAAGGATCCGCCAGAAATAGATTGTACTTTAAGGCAGTTAAGGTTTTGATGAGTTTATGCTACCTTCACACAACTTCTGCAGTGTTCAGCCGAGCTTAGTATTAATCGGCACGTTTGAGAGGTAAATTCTGTTTCCCTTTCGTGTGTTACTTAAGGGGGCTGAAACTCACAAACCAGGTAAACATGCCTTGCTTATCTCCGGAGTTCTAGCTGCTGGGAGGGGGAGCGAGACATATGCGTTTTGTAAACTTGCAGCTGCTTTCCACAGCTCGATCGATCACGATTCAGGACGAAAGGAATTCATTCGCACAACTTTGCGCTGCCTCTCATAAGTCAATTTGCATCGAATCGCAAAGCTCCATATCGCATAACAACAGCAACACTGGGCTGAACGCCCTCTCTCGGATTTCATTCATTCGCTTACAAATCAGTAGTGACATGCAGCTACGGCAATATCGATAGTGTGAATAAATTAGTCGTCAATCTCTTGTTACAATTGAGCCAGGTGTGCCCTGCACTTACAAATTGCTTTTTGTTGGGGGAGCCCAAGCATGACGCATTTGCTTGGAAGTGATCAGCGCTGGCAACACAATGCGATGAAGATTTCGAAACGAAGCGGCCAGCTGGTACCCTATTTTTCAGAAGGCACCAGCACAGATCTGTGTACTTAACCTGCTGTATTCGTCATTTCGACAGAACAGTGCGAGTGACTGGTAGTGGAATCTTTGGCGAAAGGCACTGCTTGTAAGTAAGGCTTAGCCCCTGACTTGGCTCCTTGACTTAGTCATTCTTAGTATGAAATCACATTATGGGAAGTGGTAGGACGAGGCGACGAGAGAAAATCCTTCCTTGTTTATTTGTTTTATGAATAGAGCTCAGAGCAAACTTGATACTCCCGTTATCTAGACAATCTTGTAGGAGAATGCCACTTAATTACTGGAATTGAAAAGGGCTCCTCCATGTAGTATAATTTAGGCCAACTACAGTAATAGGCGCTATTTAAAATCCGATGTTAAGAACCACTAATACGTTAGTTACATACGACATTCGGTGTTGTCAATCGGTCAGTGGTGGAGACGGATCGCTTGAGAGAACCACGAACTTTCCCTGGTGGCTCGGAGAATTACAGAATTGACGCCCACAGACGTTTTTGGCTGTCCTTGCGGTGAGCTGTAAGTAGGGTGTTGCACACGAGCGCTATCGTCGAAGCCTGCAAGTCAATCTACTGTTGCTTTTACTCTTCACGCGCAGTTCATGTTTTTTTTATACTACCGCATGTTGCGAGCTTTTTAAAGCAGTGCTTTCTTAACTGTTTTTCTTTGCTATTCCTTTGTTGCTTTATTAAGATGTTTCGTTCTTTGCTATTCTTTTGTTGCTGTGAAACAGACGCGGTGCTTTTGTTTGCAGGTTAATATTTGTCCGTTTCTGCTGTTTCGAACGTTTCGAACGTTGCGACGAAGCGGTGGAAGAATTGCATCTTGCGAACTAACCGCTCCGCAACATGGAGTGCGAGGCGAGAGTTGATTCTTTGGATGTGATCTTCAGCAAGAAGTTTGCCCCCCTTTTGAGTGAGTGTGAGAAGTTGTCGGACAGATACGTTTTGCCCCTGACACCGCCTCTGAGCCCTGTCACTGGTTATGACTCAACATGTGCGATATCCATGGACTGTGACTGCCATCGGTTTCAACCAATATGCCAGCCGTTTGCAGATTGTCTTGACAGCAAGCAGAAATTAGACTCGATAGTATTAAAAGATATAATGTGGGGATACGGTGACATTGGACCTTCCGCTAGTGGAGGCCTGGCTCAGCTGGGAGGATGTTTACATCCGCAAGCGTTGGGGAGCTCGCCTGTTCATTGTCCGATGTCGCTAATCTGCGAGAGTAACAAGCTTGTCGGAGTTGATCCGACAGAAGTGTTTCCGATGTCATTGTTTGATAGGCTATCAAATGTAGAAAGAACTGAGTTCGGTAAGTAAATTATTTTTGAGTGCCACCTCAGCCGCTCTCTCGTATTATTTAACATTTTAGATGCCGAAGCAAGGCGCTGTTTTACCAAATTCCCTCCGCACCGAACAGTCTAACATCGCTGTCAATCAGATATATCTTTTACTTGAAAATCGTTTGTTAGGGGGTTGGGCTGTCAGAAGATTGTTGAATTGAAGTCGTATCGTGAAAGCTTAGCAACCTGTTCTGTGTTAGCTTTAAGTTTTTTAGTAAGTCGGCAGCTGGGCGATATTTGGTGCTCGCAATCGAGCAGGCACGCAATGGCGCGCCCACACAATCGTCTCCTGTTTGTTCTTCAATCGAATTCTTTTCACGAGCGAGTCGTGTTTGCACTTACCTGCATAACCTGCAGGTACATCGCGCTTGTTCAATAGAAATACATCCACCCAGTGTGTACCTATCAACTTCCCCCTATTCTGCGGCTATTCCAGACACTTCTGATTCACGTCTTCCAGACTTTTGTAGGTGCTGAATGGGCGCTTCTATTTTGGTTTTGGACGTTGCAACATCCGGTATGATTGACAACAGACACGGTCGTGTGCGTGATGCGGGTAGCCCGACCTACCGTCGCCGCTCAGTCGTTCGTTTCGACCTTTTGTCGGGTTGTTGTCCGGTCTCGTCAAAATTCCGGATGATTCTTATCATCTCACCTCGAATTTACATCGATTTTCTCCCGCTCGACAAGTGTCTACAAGAAGTCTTTTTGTATGACGCACAACTTGAACTTTAACATAATAAGCGATGGGATGAATCTCCCTTCGCGTGACACTGATCGAATACTTTAATCTCTCTGTCGCTTAGGTCCCCTTCATTATTTAGAGCGTAAAACTTCTATTCGACACGTAAATACGTTACGCGCTTTGGCTAAATATTGTCCTTATTCGGTTTTAACTATTCGTGTTGTCTATTAGTCCTATTCGTATTTTTACGTTTAAGACGAAATATCGCGCTACTTTTAGACGACGAGTCAGACATCGATGTCGTCACTGTTGACAATGATGACAGCGATCAGTCAGACGACCTTGACAGCTGCGGCTTTCTTTCCCCTCCGAAGACGCCCGAGTGGATTCCAGAGAGTCAGCCCTCCTCGCCAGTTTCTGTTGCGCAGTTGAGTCTCATCATACCAGTCACGGTTAGCGTGGCTCGGCTAACCACACAGGCTCCGTCTCTCAGCGTCAGATGCCCCTCGCCCCACGGCCGCCCCTCGCGTCTCGAAGCTCCAAGCAGTGGCGGAAGCGAAAGTGACACCGGGGACGAAACGAGCAAGTGCCGACCAAAGCGACGCGTCTGCTTAGATCAGCGTTTGTCGCGAGCGTCTCATAATGTTCTGGAGCGGCGAAGACGAAACGAGCTGAAAGAAAAGTTTTACTCCTTGCGCGACGCGATACCTGGGACGAAACGAAACGAAAAAGTACCGAAAGTGAACATTCTGAGGAACGCTATCCGATTCATTGCGCAGCTGGAGAAGGACTGCAGCGCGCACGAGCTGGAGATGACGAAACTGCAAAGCCAAAACGCTGACTTGAAAAGAAAGCTGCTCGCTCTTCGACAACGCGTAGACAAGGACGCTACTAGCATCGATGGTTGATACGCGACGGGTTGCCTCTGCTCTTCGATATTTTCTGAAACTTATAAAAAGTTGAAGACGTGTAATTCATTGGGATGGAGCGGAAAGTATTTGGCGAGCGCTTGTTTGGTTCGCTGTCGAAGAAATCCAGAAGATATGTTGAGGTGCGAACTGCGATGTTAATCCGCTTGCCCGCCGCTCGCAAGTCGTCGCGTCATCTCTAGAGCAGACGCCGTCAGCGTCGTCTCTCCGCTGGTGTTGTTGGTGGAGAATAGCTGCGCCGGAAAGCGAATCAGTCTCGACGCAGCTGAGTTGTGAGAACCCGCTAAAAGCTCCTTGCGCTAGGCGCGATGATGGTCCAAGCTAGTTAACATGTTTTCCTAGAGGTGCATTTGAGACCGATTTACGAGTGAGGCTTTTGAACGCTCTCTGTGTATTTCCTGTCTGCTACTCGCCGGGGAGCAGATATCGTTTGGTTTGGGTTCCTCGTCGACGTGAACTGCACTGACTAAACGGTTTTGCGGGTTTCTAACGCAAGCATTTTCTAACGTTTCTACCGTAAGCATTTGGTAGCGGGCAGGAGGTTTGTTTGTGTTCCCAAGATTGATTGAAATCTGCTCACGCGGCAGGTCGTCTTGGCAGAGTCTCGTCAGGTGGCCTGGCAATTTAATTACAATCTGATAAGCGGGAAAGCAATTTATCAACCCGTTCGCAATCGCTTGTTGTCGGAGCTTCTAATCGTTGCGATCGTTTATTAAAATTGGTGTTCTCGGCAACGGCGTGCGTCTGATATGCGCTTTCCCTCTGGAATAATTGGACGGGCGGGCTTGCGAAGAATTTAGGGTGGTGCATGGTCCCGCTATAGAACTTCGGGAGGGTCTGTCTGATACTGTGATAAGGGTCTGTCGAAGGTTCTCTCGCCGAACCCTTCGAATACTCTGCGTTTTCAAGTCTTGTTTCTTGATATCGTCTACCGGCCCTTTGTCACCACTTATTGATTGATTGCCAACATTAGCGCTGTTGCGCATTTTTTTTCGGGCGCGGTTTTACTTTGGCAAGCAAGTTTTAAGTGGATGTAAGTGTGCCCGTTTAATTTCGACTTATTTTGACTTCATTACGACTCTGACCGGTTTTTTCCACTTATAGTTCAGCCCATGTCTGTGCTTGTGATCTGACCAGGCACGGTGGCTCACAATCACTTGATTTTCATGTGCCTGCTATTGAGAGAGCGGTTGATTGTGGGTGTTAAGTGGTTGCGAGAGAAATGTCGCTCATCTGGGGCCTCCTTCAACCTGGTTTGTATGCCAGGTTGCGCTGTTTGCCTCGGAATGCTTGAGGTTGCACGTCCGCACGCCCATGGCAGACGTTTACCTTGCCCGCGCGCGAATGCCTCCCGCGTATCCATCAGCCGCTTGTTTTGGCTTTTAAGTTTCCTTTCCGTCGAATTCGCAGGTTCTTGTGCGTCGGAGGAATTTGGTTGTTGTTTTATTAGTTTCAGATTGACTCTGAGGATATTTGTTTGTCTTGGCGTTACTGTTTATATCGAGAAGCGTGTTGCGTGTACAAGAAGTAAATTTAAGTTCTACTGTAGAAGTTTGTTTGCATTCATAGATATATTCAAATTATTTGCGTCTATCCTGTTTCGTATTGTTCTTAAAACTTTTTAACGTCTATAAATCTATCTACACATCTGCGTCTATATGGAAGCTGACATGGCGTTCCTAAGCAAGTAGTATTAACAAGGTATTAAAGAGACGGAATTGTTTTCTGACATCGTTATTGCTGTCCAACCGGTCTGTTCAGTTCTAAATAGAATTTGGTTTTCGTGCCATGGGCACGTGATAGTAGAATGAAGGTTGACGCATGCTTAGAGTACCGATCTTCGGAATGAAATGCTGTCGTGAATTTGGCTGAATAAAGTGAAATGTTATGCACGCGCGAGTTCTAAGTTAAGTGTCGGCGGAAGGAGATACAAAAGTTCTGACAACTGTAAACTGTGTTCTTCAACTAAATCTCATAACTCTATCAAATCCGCTTCTGGTTGTGGAGAGGATTCATCGAGCTTTGGAACTGTCGCCACGCGATGATTTCTGTTCCTGATGAACACAGTAACAATGATAGACTGCGTTAGAGTTGTCGAGGTTCGCTTTGTCGGCACTGTCCAAGACGCTGCAAAGAAACTCAGAGCAGAGAGAGAACTCAAAACTGCTA
>QQSS02230469.1:0-10284 GCA_003687565.2 Craspedacusta sowerbii | reverse complement strand
ATATATATATATATAAAGAACACATACAGGTCGTTTTGGATACACGCTCGAAGATGGACGCCATTACTTGTTCACTACCGGCTATTCGTTAACTCTTCAAGTATGCTTCTATAAAATTCCGCGTCTACGCAATGGAAAGGGATTTTGTTCGTCAGCACGTTTGCCGCCGAACTGCGAAATGAGGCTTAGCGGAAATACTTGCCTGCCCTAAACAATGCTGATCAACACTCATGGTAGGACATAACGTTTCCTGCCTTACACATCGCTTCTGGGAAAAAATGGCACGGCTTCCAAAAAGAAGAAATCAGTGCAATACTTAACAGCTGCCAAACCATAAAAACTACACTTTAAATGATTTCAACTTTCGCTAATGATGCGTCCGTAGGCACCGTGATTTCGTGGTTGGCAGCTATGAAAAATTATTAATACGGAGATGTGTAACTTGAAGAGAGCAGATAACTATTAAGCGTCTCAACTGCAGCGTCAATGATTAATGTGCCCGAAAGGTGACAGAAACGTGATACGAAAAAAAAAAAATTAAAACTACAAAAGCTGCGCAAAACACCGACGAGATTCGTACGCTATACGCACCCCAACACGCAGGTCGAGCTCTTGCCTGGCGTCAACGCTCATAGCGGCATACTTGTCGGGGTGAACGGGATTCTCGTAGGCTTGCATGATCTCCGTCTTCGTGAGGGCAGAAAATCGCGCACGGTACACGTTATCGAACGGGATCCGGTCATGCACGATGGACAGGACCTGTCATACCAAATCATTCATTCATTCATGCATTCATTCATTCATGAGTCATTACATTGAAAAATATATTTGAGTTTGTCGAAAAGTGCTTACCCGCGAACGTAACATGGACGACAGTTTATGTTCCAAGAAAGGACCGAAACGTCGCAAAAACTATTAGGTTTACATTTAAAAATATATTTGACTGTGTCGAAAAGTGCATTAACTGCGAACGTAAGATGGACGACAGTTTATGGTCCAAGAAAGGACCGAAACGTCGCAAAAATTGTTAGGTTTATTCTTTGCCTTGAAGATTTACCCATCGAGGTAATTTAGTTCTTCACATTCATTGAAACCCTAACAAAATGATCAGTAATTAATTAAAGCTTAAGTTATTCACTGCACAGCGAAGTAGAACAGCATAAGCCATCAGAGTAAAGCGTGACCACCACCGCGAAGCACAAATTAGAAAGAAGAATCCAATAACAAGACTCGCACCTACCTCGAACCCAATGTTCTCACCTTCCCTGTCACAATCTAGCCATAGATAGAGGTACTCGGCCTCGGCCCCAAGTTCTTGCAAATGTTCCACAACCCGAAGTTTCTTCGTGGTGTCCTCCACGACCTTCTCTACGGGCGTCTCGAACAGCTCGGCCAAGTCCTTCACGCGGCCGTCCTCGAAGTTCAGGCCGTATATGTGCCCCACGACTGACGTCACCATGAGCACGCACTTCTGTTGCGCAGGCGGGAAGAACTTTATAAACTCGAAGATCTGGTTCGCTCGGCTCTGGCCACGACGAGTGCGAAAGCGCCCGCCCGACAAATGCTCGGCAATCATTTTCGCCACCGACGGTTTCTCGGCAACGACGAGGACCTTCTGGAACTGCTCGGCTTCGGCCGCTCGGCGCTCGTTATTCGCCTGCTGCCTCTGCTTGAGTTGTTCAATCATGCGCTGAAGCTCGGCAGGGGGTCGCTGGTCAGTTTTCTCCATTACTTCGACGATCCCGACAGCTTTCCAGATGTCATCACTGCCGTGAGTGATAAACGTAAACGACTCGCCTGAAGTAAAATAATTCGCCTGTAAATGCATATGATCCACCTGGAAAACAGAATTGCGCATACGCGTATAAATGCAAGGCATTTAGAACATAACACAAACACACACGCACACACACACATTGTCACATTGTCCAATAATCATATAAAAGGATGTTAACCGTTATGCCAATAATGTAATAGCAAATGATACTTAATGCGGTGCACTCGAGGTCTCCAGGGGTTTCGAGTTCTTAAGGGGACTCCAAGCAGTTGCTTCACCAGTTAAGACTCCAACCAAAGGTCTCTCACGAGTCCCTTGGCCGGGACGAAACGTACGTAAGACTAGCCATTTGAAATGATACTTAGTTTACGTAAAAGTGATCTGAAGCCGTAGTGCTATTGGCTACGTCATGCATGAGTGGAAAAAAAAGAACAAATACTTAAATGTCGAGCCACATCAGGGTGAAAAATGACGAAATCGCTTTAAAATGTCCTTCCAGACTACACAGAACGAAGGACTACTTTTCAATTTGCAAAGACAATTCACTTCGCATAACCAGCAAACACGCACCCGGCTTTACAGGAGCCCATTGCTCGCACGAGCGCAAATTTATGGCACAAGAAAAGAAGCCCCACCCCAGGTCGAAGGTCAGAACCATGGACAGACAGGTTGAAACTACGAAACCCCAAAACCCACACCTAATTCCTAGTTACTTCCATTGCATGCCAGAGACAAACGTGATTGGAAAGATACTGGCCGGCACTCTTTCGGACATTAATGGTTGCCGCACATAGACAGGTGTCAAGCGTCATCAAAGCACTAGCTGCAAAAGTCGTCTGCCCACGCCCTCAATGGAACAGCAATAATTCGTGGACGAACGATTCGCCTGTCGCAAAGGCAATATAATCAAACAAGCGCCAGCGAAGCAATAGCGCACAGACTATGCTCGTTGAATTATTAGACGTTAATTTAAATTAAACGCTAAAGAGACGAACCATTTTAAAAAGTAAGGATCGGCAAACAATTCAATAACGCGAACTACATGAAAGCGAGTACGACGATGTGACGTCATGACCTGGTTAAACTAGCAGTGAGATGAAAAGGCAAGCGCTACTACCATCCATGCAAGCGAGCAAAGGAAGTCGCTCACGCCATGTCAATGCTGCTGGTTCAGGTGAAAACCGCAGTTGAGTCGCCAACGTGTCACTGCCGCATACCACCATCACCTGAGCACAAACGCTCACCGACAATACACATCAGATACTAACCTTTCAAACCAGCCCGACCCGTTCGTCCGATCCTATGTACGTAGTCCTCGGTCGAATTGGGTAGATCGTAGTTGACCACGGCTTTGATGCCCTTGACATCAAGACCCCGCGATGCTACGTCAGTTGCTACGAGGATGGGCTGTGAGCCGTCCCTAAAAGCAGCCAGGGTCTTCTCGCGATACACCTGGTCTCGATCGCCGTGCATAGCTGCAGCACGAATACCTGGAAGGCGAGTCCACCGCTCAATCATAAGCCGCATCTCCATACACGAATAAGAAATACCACATGCGATTAAAAAATACTGTACTTTTAAAGCAAATGCACTCGTCACAAGACCACAATAACCAAACAGATACAGCTTGCAGTTAAACGACAGCTACGCTTTCGGACACATATACATCGGATTTTCTGAGTTCGTCGTAAACACATATATATACATATATATATGTGTGTGTGTGTGTGTGTGTGTGTGTGTGTGTGTGTGTGTGTGTGTGTGTGTGTGTGTGTGTGTGTGTGCGTGTGCGTGTGCGTGTGTGTGAATGTGTGTATGCAAGAGAGAAACGAAAATATGCATATATGTATGTGTATAGACATACGCGCAAAGGTTGGGGTAGAGTGATCACACAAGCACATATATTTGAAATCGGTCAAGTTAAGAAATTCACCAGTTCCTCAATCCCCAACGCCAGAAACGTTTAAAATTTGCCAGTTATGCAATCACTCTACAGTTATGCTTCTGAACTTGTCTGTTAGCAGTCATAATGTCATACAGTTCTCACCAATTCACTCAGCTCTCGTGGTCTAGTGGGAAGTGCTCTGCTTTCCACTCCGGCGACCCGGGTTCGGTTCCCATGCATGTCACTGATGAGCCCCACATAGGGCGAAACGCGTCCGGTGTCGGGGGAATGAAAGAACTGGTGGATTTTTCAACTTGGCCAATATAAATATATGTGCTTGTGTGTGCATGAGAGAGAGAGGGCGAGAGAGAGAGAGAAAGAAAGACAGTGCGGCTACAGCAACGAGTTGGAGAGCTACGATCGTTACCTGACATTCAAAACAATTTTGAGTGGTGGCTACAATGACCAGCCAACTACGAGCGTGACCAGGGTAATAAAGAGATCCCACGAAGCGCCTGCAAGAGGATTTACACGTAACACAAAGCCCAAACGCCAAAAACGTATGGCATCTGCCGTTCAAAGACGGACCAGGGTGCCGTAACCAAGAGAACGATAATGGTCAGACGAAACGATGCCGATACGCACCCACTCGATTCAACATGTTCGTAACAAAATCGCACGTGTGCTTGCGCGAAACAAAGATGAGCACGTGATCGCGCGAACGCTGGAATCGCGAACGGATGAGACGGACAAGCTCGTCGTCTTTCTCTTCGCCAGAACGCAGGAGAATGATTTGCTGATCGATATTTTCGTTCGCAACGAGTCCGGTGCTCGCCCCGAGCCGAATGTGAACAGGATCTACCAGGAAGTCGTGCGCTAGTCGACGAACTTCGTCTGGCCAAGTCGCAGAAAACATCAGGGTCTGCCTCTTCCTGCCAAGAAACATAGCGACACCAAAAAAAAAACTGAAACCAGTGAAGTCGACAAGTAGAGAAAACGGCATAAAATTTATTTTTCAAATGTTATCTGTGAGTGCGCGTGCATATATTGATATTGCTGGCTGGCTGGCTGGCTGGCTGGCTGGCTGGCTGGCTGGCTGGCTGGCTGGCTGGCTGGCTGGCTGGCTGGCTGGATGGATGGATGGATGGATGGATGGATGGCAGGATGGATGGATGGATGGATGGATGGATGGCAGGATGGATGGCAGGCTGGCTGGCTGGCAGGCTAGCTTTCTGGCTGGCTGGTATACAGACAGCAAAACACGCAAAAGAGAGAAAGACAGAAATTGACAGACATACGCTCATAGTTCACTTAACACACCTTGGGACTCTCCGTATAATAGTCCTAATCTGGGGCTCAAATCCCATGTCCAGCATTCTATCTGCTTCATCCAAGACAAGGTAGAATACCTTTGAGAGGTCGACCTGGTTTGAGTCTATGAAATCATTTAACCTAAATTAAATGATTGGCATAACACATCAACGGTAATTTCAGAGCCAATTACAATGTAAAATTTCCATAAGCTGTCTGGAGAAAGGCTTCTTACAACGCAGCCTCATACATACCGGTATCTATAGCTTATATTTTACCCCAAAAAGCCTGACCCCTCATAAGAAGGCTGTTAGAAAACAGCTATCACAGAAATGCTGCAGCAATCAAAGTCAAAGAATACATGACTACCAAAGACATTCAACTACAAAGGGCCAATGAAAGTTCTTACCAAATTAATTGACCTAAAATAAGAATTGTACTACATTTGAAAACTTCATGCTTTTGGAACACTGAAACAACCAAGTGTAATACACTCCAAATATAAGATTACCACCAAGTATAAGCCACCTACAAAAGGGTTCCTTTCAAACTTCTAATCCAATGAGGCAGTTATGACAATTCAATAATATACCGAACAACAACTATTCTCAATCAGTTATCTCCAGATTAGGCATAGAAATAGAATGCCTGAAATTTCCTATACGCAAGCAAACCAAAAAATTGATTACATTTGATGCAATACATGAAAAAAATGTGTGATACCAAGTGACAAGCCAAACAAGATGAAAATGATAGCAAGACTTGCTTAGCATACACTGGAAAAACATACATCCTTCAAAGAGCATATTCAAGAAGGTTCATCAATAGCTACGAAAATATGATCCTACCGTCCAGGAGTAGCAACAAGGATGGAAATTCCTGAAGTGATAGCCAAAATTTGTTCCTTCCTAGAAGCACCACCATATGCACAGGCACTTTTGCAACCTCCTGCGATACCAAACCTCTCAGCCTCTAAATGAATTTGTGTCGCCAGTTCTCTAGTGGGTGCCAATACAAGAACAAAAATTGAATGCCTGGATTTACCGTAAAACGAATTAATTTTTTTAAAAGCAGGAAGTAAAAAGGCTAAAGTCTTTCCTGAACCAGTTTTGGCAACAGATATAACATCTCGATCCATCATAGCTATGGGCCACGTTTGAGCTTGTATTGGTGTCGGTTCAGTAAAGCCAGCCTTGTACAAAGATTGTAGCTCAAATGAAGTAAGCTCATCAAAGTCCTCAAATCGCACATAGGGCTCTGGTATAGTCCAATTGTGATAATCATCATGCACAACAAGCCCATGCCTCTTTCTATATGGGTGGCACTTACTATCGTCTGTATTCTCAGCAGCAACTGTGCTTTCACTTCTCACATGAGCACCACTCTGGCATGGATCAGTTTCTGTATACTTTTTTGCTGCTTTGCCCATGTCACAAAAATAGTCAACAGATTTAATGTCACCTGATGACCCAGGTCCTGGAATCAATCTTTGAGTATTTTCTCTCAGATTTATAACATGACTGTTATTTGCAACTAAGTTCAACTGTTGCTCATACTTGGGAATGTGATACTCTTGCTGCTGCGATAGTTGTAGCACTGGTGAATGGGCAACAGGCAAATGTTGCATCTGCAACTGACCTGTGTAAGGGTAAAATTGCACATCCCGAGGTAAGTCCTTTGCTGGCAGTGAGTAGATTCCACCACGAACAGGCTGCTGGTAGACTTGCTGAACTACAGGAAAGACTTGGTGCACTGGATATGACTGACCATAATTTGGATCCATATGAGAGTCTTTCACATTACTAGCTAGCTTGAAAAGTATACGCAAAACACACCATTGAGTTAAAAGCAGGTTTGACATGCTCATCATGCTGTTGACATATGATAAAATTAGGATAGGCTACTAGATAATAGGGAGGCAGGTTACCCATAAAGCTTGGTTGTCTTAAAAGCTCTAGCAGCATATGGAGATACAAGCTTCCGACTGCCTTTTTAATTTTACCGTACTTTTTAAACTTTTAACATACTATTTAACAATTTGAATACAATTTTTCTTACAGGCTGCTCTGCGTCATATTACGATAAACGGGCTCGCCAACCTAAACAATTCTCAATTGCAATGAATAACATCAACAGGACACGAAAGGTCAGAGGAAAAAGTCAACAATCTCCGTGACTAACGCGCTATAAGCAATCGCCTTGCAAGATACCAGGAATGTCCATTATTTGACATTTTAGTACTAGTACGCATCCTCGATGGTAGTCCATACTCGCGTATGCCGAAAACTTATACGTGAAGACTTTGCCTGCCATCGCATGCATCGTGTGCAATGTAACTTACAACGGCTTTCTATCGCTTGTTTTTAAAAAGAAATACCGCGCAAAGGGCTTGGTAGCGCACATGAACCTGTGGATCAAAGTTATTCGTTCCTTAGTCCGGCACGGTTTTCAGAGAAAGCCATCGGCAGGTTCAAACGCCGTTGCGCAGCAAAGTTCCCTGCAGGTTATGCCCACAGATCTGTATAATAACGATCAGTGGTTATGCCCAATTCATACCTAGGAGACGCTCTACGCATGACGCAGCTGGTATGTGTGTGGAGCAGTTTACTCCTACTGGAATGTCGTTACTCCAATTAGGAATGCCGGAACATTGCGCTGGCAACCGTTGGCAACCGCGTGGGGTGCGAGGACAATCTAAACGGATGACAAACGTTTGAGATGGATTTAGTTTTCGATATATCTTACGCTTAGACGCTGCCTTCCCCCGCTCATCCAAGGTGTCTTGCCTCTGACGCGCCCTTTGGGTCAATAGCCACGCGGCAATTAGGTTGTCCTTAGCCCTTCCCGTAAAGCCCAATTCATACTTCGGAAACGCTTCATGCATGACGCAATATTTATCCCACTGGCATAACTGGACGAGCGTAATGCCCAATTCATACTTCGAGACGTTTTAACGCTCGTCTAACTACAGGGGAGGGTAGGGACACCCTAATTGCCGTGTGGCTATTGACCCGAAGGGCGCGTCGGGAGCGAGACAACATGGATGAGCGGGGGAGGGCAGCGTCTAGCGTAAAAGATAAACTAAATCCATCTCAAGCGTTTGTCATCCGTTTCCATTGTCCTCGCACCCCACGCGTTGGTCAAACGTAATGCGGACATTCCAGTGGGAGTTAACTGCTTCGCGCACATTCCAGACCCTGCCAGTGGGATAAATATTGCGTCATGCGTGAAGCGTTTCCGAAGTATGAATTGGGCTTAAAGCCTATCCTAAGTAAGAATTGGCCATAAGCCCAAGGTTTCTCAACCAGAAGGCCGCAAGAAATGTTTAGCACGTCGTCTTTGGACCGCGAGGGCGGCCACTGGCTAGGATTCTTTTAATTTTTTTATTTTTTGTATTCAATCATTGCATTTCTGAATCATCATGCTGTTCAGTCCTTAGGAGAAACAGTTGAATAACAGTTGAAAAATGTTTCGAGTCGTTCCCTGCGACGGTCTTCTTTGCAATAGCTCGGGTTGTGCCATCCCCATCTAAGAGAGATCATGGATGGCATGATAGATCATTAGCAGGCAGTTAGATTATAAACGTTCGGTGTGTTAGCCCATGATACCCCCACAAGAAGCCGTACTTGCGAACTGTAATGGATTGAACGGCTTCATGAAAGGTCTGGCGTTGGATATTTAACGACATGATCCTATAGTAGACCGTTCGTTCTCCTCAGAATTTCGGACTCCATCGGACACCGTAGGGGCGGCATGATGACCAAGTGTATTGGGAGTCTCCCGGTTGCCCGGAGTTTCGGCCATGGCAGAGCACATCACAGACAGCCCTTAACTAGAAACATTCTGGTCTAAGTTTGAATCCGCCGAGCACGAGGAGCAGTTCGCAATAGAAAACGGCATTCCGTCAAGAAGCAGCCGTGTGCAACCTGGGAGCCCCAAGATGACGTCAGGAATCTTGGAGAAGAGGTTGTTCCGTGCCATGTCTATTAACATACCGTAAAGCTACCATATACTCCTCAACCCGCGATTGATCATGCCGACATGCCACGGAGGTCTATATGGATGCGGCTGCACGCCAGGATACTTTAGGTAATTGTCTTCGAAGAACTCTTTTCCTCATTTCATAGAAAATTTCAATTGCTTGAGGATTGCTCGAGCTTGTTAGGGAAAGGGGTTTAGGGTTTGTCTAATGGTTAGGGTTACGGTTTGCGTTACAGTTCGCCAAAAATAAATAAAATAGAGAAATAAATATTTACAATGCTCAAGCTTCCCCATCAGTAACGACTGCAGACCGCTTGCCATCTTGCATGCATAACTGCCGACTCGAATTCACTTGAAAATTTTCAGAAGACTTAAATGCATTTCGCAGACAATTTCGCTGAAAGAAACTAACCTTTATTCACGTACCACCAATTCTCACTTCGCACGGGTAGATCATAATGATGCTGAAATTCTTTGCATATCAAAACACGGATGTGGACGGCTGATGTATCAAGTGCAACGTCCCTTGTCAGGAACGGGCCCAGTGCACTTTCCTGTGAAGACTTCCTTGCGAAAGCAGTTTCGTTCTCCTACTCATTACTCAGCCTCTGTAGGCGGTTGTTCTTATCGATTGTTCAGCTATTAATATTTCTTTGTGATCCGCGCGCAATGCGGGTGGGGCAATAACAGGGTTTCCATAGCGAGTATTTAAAACGATACGAGATGGCAAATCGAGTAAGATCCCAAGTAACGTGATGGCGCAACAAAAATGCTAAGCGTTCCACAATCTACCCATCTATCCGAGCCCAATACTCGTAGTGGTTTGGTCTCAGCATCCATAACAAATCGAGCCTCTGCATTTCCCAGAATTTCTGTTCAAAATAATGATCGCCATCTTAAGTTACGAATGAATTAAGCCAACATAAGCACATTTAAAGATTTCCAAGACTCATTACTTTTTGCTTCACATTTCGTATCCTAAAATTTAACTAAAATTGCAATTTCTGTTTGCTGCTACAGTCAAGCAACCGCTTACATTCACAATAACGAATTAGGAATGGAAGCGGAAGGTTAACAATTTGGCAGGCAGATACAACGCCTCATTACGCTGGTACATCATCGGCAAATATTAGGGACCAATATATAACAGAATAAAGTATAGTAAAACAGATAGCGCTATTAATTTTCAATGTTAATCATACAAATGAAGACGCCTTAAAGCAGTACGCACCAAGATCGACGGCTACCTATAAATACAAATATACATACATACATACATACATACATACATACATACATACATACATACATACATACATACATACATACA
>QQSS02230458.1:0-10285 GCA_003687565.2 Craspedacusta sowerbii | reverse complement strand
TATATATATATATATATAGTACCGTATATACATATAGTATATATAGCACCGTATATACATATAGTATATATATATATATACTATATGTTTCTTTCCTTACCAAGGCTCTCCCCAAATTCAAGAACACTTTCAAATCTGCTACTGCACAAAATCAATATCTGCAAAAATTGATGGTACGCTACGTAGTTTTCTCCCCCTTCGCTAGCTATCTATATGCTGCATTTCTGCATTTATGCAATTGTGTGGATTTGGAGGTATTTGGCATCTAGTATGCTTTATGGATAAAATCAATAAAATTATTATCGCTCGCTCTCTTACCATCGAAGAAGTTTACAAAATTCGTTTCCTTCTGCTGACACTGAACCAATCGGGAGTTCGGGGTCTCCTTCGGGCATCCCTGAGAATTTATTAAAAGTAAAAGAAATCTAAATATCAACCCGAAGTTCCCAAATGTAACACGCAATGCTTAAGAGTGCTTTAAAAAGAAAATTTTTAAATAGTAATAGAAACCATTTTCGCTTTTTAAACTAGAGCTCACGCACATAAAAGAACTACATAATATAAAATACATAAGACACATGTACATATAAACACATACACATAAAATATACATTTGCGGTCCAGTGACTCAGTAACGTCTAGCCACTCACTAGTTAGGCCTGGCAGAGAGAACGCAAGAACGTTCTTGCTACCATATCAATAAATCCGGATGTGTCCACTGACCACATGACATGATGATAATTTTTTAAACTTCAAGTGCATATTTCATTTTACATAGCCTCATTTAATACAGCTTGTGATCTGAGTCTGGCAATCTCTCTATTGGTATGCCAGGTCAGCTTTGATCGAGCTACCAATATTTTGGTTCTGTCCATTTTTGATCGCGCCTGCAAGAGATGCAGAAGTCGAACTTATTGTAATGCTCATGAGTTTCCTTATCAACCTCTGTGACTCCTGTTTGCTTAAGCCAATATCTTTTATCCAGTCTTTGTAGTTCCACGCGTCGTTTGCTATCGTTCGGAGTGCACCAATTGATAAGTTCAGGAACGAAATTTCTTGAAGCACGTGTTTGTACTTTTCACGCTTTCCTCTGGCGTTTTTTCGTAGATTCGGCTTAAAGCATACGGTCAATTCCATCACAATACGCTTTCTTCGCGAATTAGGTCTGGACGAAGGTCGTCTCCTGATATACTTGAAGATGGTGCAAACTCAGCGCCCTCAAGATCTGCATACACCTTCAGGTCTTTAATGGTCGCCAAGGCTCGTGCAAATCTTATTAGGACTGAATTGTGTCTCCAGGTATACCTTCCATCCTTTAGTGGGGCTAGACAAGCGCCAACTACGTGTCCGAGTGCTTGTTGCTTAGGGCAGCAGTCACAAAGCATTGATGTATCTGATCCCCATCGGACCATGTTTTTCCTGTTGGGCAGAGTATTATTCAAATATCGGATTGAGAAGTTGTATATGCTACTAGGCATACTTTCCAATACGCGGCGCCAGTTGTTTCTGCAGCTTGGAAGAACGAAGACCCTTGATTTAATTAAAAGCGACTGGGACAAAATTTTACTATTTGTTCAATTCTCCGTCATTGCGTTTATTTCCTTGGTTACTTGTTCTGTTGTTGCGTATCCATCGGCTTGGATGTTTTTCCCGTTTCTCGTAGAGTGTTGAATATCGAGGATGTCTTTGCTTTTTGAGTTTTTCAAGCTGCTTCCGTATGATACTTGGCAATGCATAAACCTGATTGACGGTAGAGTGATGTCAAGGCCGTATCTGCTTCTCGTAAGGGTTACAATATTTAATATTCCACAAACCGGAATATCTAGCCATAAGCGGATGTAGTTGTTAACTATATTATCCAAGGTCTGCTTTACCCAGGTTTGAGGAACGTCCGATATAGTTAAGTCCCAGGCTGTTCGTTACAGGAAGTACTTTTGGTATAGCTGGATCTTAAATCGCGGATGTAATGCGAAAGCTCTGAGATATTTCCCAAGGTACTGGTGGTTTCCAAAATAAATTCGGACTTGTGCTTCTCGCTCGTCGTTTTGAAGTCGAAGTATCTGCCCTAAGTAGGTGAAACGTTCATAAATTTCCACGGGACGAATGCGTTGGTTGTTTATAAATAGGTTTGCTTTCACCTGCTTCACGGTCTTTCCTTCGGACCATCCTTATCCCGAACGAGTGGCATTTGTCAACACGAATGGTCATCCTGCTCCAGGAGTACCATCAAGAGAAAGCATCTAGTAGAGTTTCGTTTGCTGACTCCACACTAGTTACTGCAGCTGCGTCGTCGGCAAACTGCAACCAGAGGCGATTAGCAAATAGATCTGAGAAGCGGTATCCGTATTGTTCGAACTGCGGGAGGCGAATATATTGCACAAAAGTATTTATGAACATGTTGAAGAATAGTGGACTCAAGCAGCACTCACTTTTTGATTGGAATAAAGCCCATAACGAAGGTATTCGTTGCTATAACTGCGCTAAAATTTCCGTGCATGGACGTGCGAATTTCTGAGGTTTCTTTCGGGATGTGATTGTAATCAAGAACAGATTTTATGCTATCGTGGTTCACTTCTCCAAAAGCGTTCTTCAGATCTAAAAGGGTGATAGTCAAACTGCGGTGCTTAATCCTAGCTTGGTTTATCATATGGCTCATTGCTGCTATATCTTCAAAAGTCCCACGTAACCCCGGAATAAAACCCTTTTGAATGCTTCTCTCTGCTTATCCATTCTCTATTCTATTACGCAGTGACGATGTAAAACTTTCAGACAAACCGGCTCTAGGGTGATTGGTCTTAAGTTTCCTGGGTTGTTGTCATCTCCGTGTATAAATATAAGTAAGTATACTGATTGCTTTGCGCCATTGTGATGGTAAGGCTTTCTCAGACCAGGCACGGGCGCACAACCACGTCACGCAAGTTCGTAGGTACGCGCAGCGTTTTCGGCAAATAACAGAAATTTGGTCTAAAGGACATGGCAATCCTGAA
Organism: Craspedacusta sowerbii; assembly: GCA_003687565.2. NCBI lineage: Eukaryota > Metazoa > Cnidaria > Hydrozoa > Limnomedusae > Olindiidae > Craspedacusta > Craspedacusta sowerbii. The sequence continues at coordinate 7,298 of QQSS02230458.1, read as the reverse complement.
GTCTTCATGTGGCTAATAACCTTGCAAACTTCTTTGCATGATCGGGAATTCATCTAAACGGCACGGTTGATTGTGGCAGCGCTGGGATCCTTGAAGGAACCATGCAATGTTCTTGACCTGGCTTTCCAGAGAATGAGTTACAGAAAAAACTCACACCGATTTCCTTCGAGAATTTTGGGAATACTTGCTTCGTTTTTTCCAAGAACTTTGTGCAGTAGCTCCCGAAATTAGACACAATTTCTTTATCATGGTCGGTTGTGGCAATGTCGTAGACATAGTTGTTAACAGTCAGTTTCTTTCGAAGAAGTTTAGCAACAAATCTTATTTCGCTTGGATTTGAATAGTTTTCTTCCATTGCTTTGAGTTCCTTCTTAAGTTGATTCTTGTTATACGTGTCATACTTTCTCCACTGTTCCTGAGTTGCTACATAAGAATGTTCTTGATTTCCATAATATTGGACAAAATAATTGTACACTGTGTCGTTGAACTGTTGAGCGGCCTCGTCCAATCATATTGAAGAATTATTCCAAGGAAAGTTCGCGTGGAAGTACGTGTTGGCCATTTCCCAAGCCTCGGCTTTTGTTGGAAGCATTACCCCCTGTTTTAGCTGGGGATTGTTCTTGATGATAGTCTCAAGATCCACCTCATCAAAGTCTTTGTCAAGGCAAATAACGGAAATTCGGTCTAAGGGACATGGCGATCCTGATGTGTAAAAATAATATGTATAATCCTAAATATGATATGTGTAATCCTGATGTATTAATAAGAATTATAACAGCAGCGACAACTAGCGCATACATAGCAACATTTTTATTTGCAAAGGATTCGGTCATCATCGCAGCCATCATAAGTGCATACAAATCTATATCTAAAAGAAACATATCAGTCAGACGAATAAGAAGTTATTACACTTACTATACAGAAACGCAAATTTAAGCAAAACGTTTTGGCTTTACTGTGTCCGATCGAACCTTTAGCGATGGTCTCATTTCTTTTAGATATAGATCTGTAAACACTGGATGGCTGCGGTATTAGCGGAAACGTCCGCAAATAGAAATGTTGCTATGTGTGCGTTAGTTTTTGCTATTAACATCTTTCCGATGAGGATTCTGCTACAAAACGATAATAGTAATAAATACACATTCCGTAGACCTTGGCACCGCTCAATATTCTAAGCATGGTAAGTGGGATGTCTCCTTAAACATGGCACTCATCATTTAAAAAATTAAATAATAATCGTGATTCTTTATCGTGAATAGTCGTAGTTGTGACTTCCACGTCACTATGCGATAAAACGCCAGCCAGAGCTAACTCAGCCGAAATGACGATAATGATTCGCGAATGGAAGTAAAGGAAAGTAATCCAAGCTGTCCCCGCGCAACCCCTAACCATGCCTCGGACCCAAGGGCCTAAGTTGAGGAGGGTTTGATTTGTCAAAGTTGAAACTGAATATTGAACGCCACAGAACCGGACAAGGAGTCTCAAAATGCAAAACTTACTTGGGTGTTGCACGTTTTGTATTGTCCCCTTGAACTGCCCTGGCAGTCGAGTCCACCATTAGCGGGTCTGAAACATAAAAAAGGAACTGCGCTGCACAAGCTGCCTTTGGTTTGTTACAAGAAAGAGACACACGCACAGTCCCTTGAAAAGCAGGTTACCGCACAGCTACGTTGCAATACATACGCTGGGTTATTACAGAGCCTTTCACGCCACTGAACACCAATGCCGCATTCCTTGCTGCACGGCTCGTACGGGCCCCAGCTTCCCCATCCACCATCTAATGGTTTGGGTAGAGGAGTCCCATCCGGCACGCATTCGCCATAGACGCACCACTATAAGTACAACAAAATCAAGTACAAAAAGTTTTGAACTATATTGCAATCCAGCAAATGACCAACGAATATAAAACATCCTTCCTATTTACCGTGAAATAAATAATCGACCATAGACCAAAGGCTAAATGGCATCATTTTAGCCGGGCAGAAAGTCCTCGCTAAATCTGCCTACTAGTCTTTCCCGGACCATTACTATTCGATGAATCCGACGGTTAAGTTGACGTAACGAAATCCTCCTATCATTCCCAGGAGATGGACTAACAGGCGAATTAGGCGATTTCAAGGAAAAAACACGTCTACCTTTTTAGGTGATGACAAATATCGCATGAAAACAAGACCGAACACGAAACAGCCCTAAGAATTGCAATGCCATGATTACAACTTAGGGTCATCCGGATGTACCTTATTAGCTCCACAGTATGTGCCATGCGCAGCTGGGTAAGGTAGAACCACACACGCCTGGGCAGGCGGCAGCTGGCAATACAAGCTGCCGCAGTTTTCCTGCAACAGCAACCAGAACAAAGTAAACCCATGGACTCGGATGAAGAACTATCTACTCCTACACAATCCAGACACAAGTCACCAACATATTTGTATATGAAGTCAGATTCACCACATCATACAAAATAGGTTCCAAAAATACAAGAGACAATGCATACTGATTAAAAGTAGTCATTCTAGTTCAGATGCATACGAATTTATGGCATGGTTCTTCTAGAAAGCCAGTGGCCTTTTCATGAAGCACCATTCATCGCGACGCGAGCTGAGCTTCACCCCTCCCATCTTTTAACATTTCCTCACAGACCCTTATTCATGAAATACAGAAACCACAAAAGCAGCAGACCAGTCTGTCGCGGAAGAGAAATCCTGGTCCAAAACAAATATCCAGTGCAAGAGTTCATTAGAATTGATGGCAAATGACAGCAATCACTAGAATGATGGCATTCACAAGCATCCATGGGATCACCGAATCACATCGCACCTCGTATTGGGAACACTTCTTGTACTTGCTACCGAAAGCCATCTCGCACTGGCGGTTACCATTGAAGACCTGGCCGTAGAGGAAGAACGACGAGTTCGACAGGCTCTTCGAAGGGAGGTCATTGTAACAGGACGATTGGGGTTTTCTAGAATTTAGAAAGACTTCAAGAAATTTAGGTCTCTATATGGGCTAAAGAAATTATTGCATAACCTAGCATTTGAATAGAGTTAACTCTGAGAATAGCTTAGACTAATTCAAACCTAAGTTTAGCCTGCGTGTCTTCACTACAAGAATAACCAACATTGAATAAAGACCCAACCCCAAACGTTTCAAGATAACCCATAGATCGCTGAAGCAGCAATTCTAAAGGTTAGTTCACCCGTTGGCTCATCACACTACAAGCACAACTCTCAAGCCTGGAGACAAGAAACTCACAACAAGGTGGCCTTCAGGCTACTTGCTGAGCACGGAGAAAACTCGAAGGCCCTCGATCCCGAAGCAGCAGCGGTAGACATGATGTTTATCTGGTCAGGACATCCGTTTGTCCCATCGTGCTGAAGTCCAAGACTGAAATTGCAGGCAAACAAGACAAATAAAGAAATTAACAACTGAATTTAACAGTAAGAAAATGCTTATTTCCACCCAAGCAAGAATCCACACTGAGCTAATTTTTTTTTTAGATATTTCAAGGACGGGTGATCTTGGAGATAATTATCCGGGGAAACTAGTTATAGAGAACTAGTGACCAAGGAATCCTAATGCGATTATCAAGTCTCTGGCCTGCCGCAAGGCCCACAACGGATATTTGAATACGTAGAAGCGTTTAAACATTAACTCAAGCGTCATATAAACGGGATTCAAGCCAGCTCAAGACGCAGGTCAGATAAGAACGAAGCAGATGGAAGAGATGATATAGTCAGCGATTCATCATATCTAATATTACATAAATTGTTAATAATAGAAACGATAACGAACGTAAAAGGGAACGTGAAAAACAAACAAAGTTTTCTTGGTTTGGAGCAAGCGAGACTGACACCGTCACAACCTTGGCAATTGTGTATAATCGACCGAATAATTTCATAAAAATGCGTGCTGCCATTTCAGATGGGCTTAACGCGGACACTCGCTAACATTAAGCGACGTATTTCATTGCAGAATTCAACTCGAAAGCAATGATGTACTGGGACTACTAAGGAACGTGTTCACACTCACTTGAAAGCATAAATGTCACGGGCTCGCAATCAAGAGGACCACGGAAGATCGTGTAATTATAGGAAATGTCACTTACTTGTGTGCCAACTCATGAGCGCACGTGAGTGCCGTCATCAGTCCTACATCGTTCGCAGTAGCCTGACTGGTCGCTGGAATGCACAGAGACGAGTACGCCAAACCTACAAGCAGTCAAGCAGAACGATAGGCGCATTCCGTGGAAACAAGACCTCCTGTTCCCGACGCAGTCCCATCTCGTCATGCAAAGGAAAACAACAACAGAGAAAAACAACAGCAACAGCGACAACAGAGAATCGCTTCATAACGAGATACCACCATGCGTAAAGATTTTGTAACATTCAGTCTTAACGCAATGAAATAAAAGGAAAGGAGAGCAAGAGTAAAGATGACCTAAACACATATACTTAGGATCAGGTGATTAATTTGGGTCCTAAGTTTAGCACCGTCCCAGATCCTAACTGTATCTATTTCGGTTACCTATTCTTATGAACCTACCTTTCTTATTACCTCATTCGTAAAGCGAAAAACACGGTTTGCAAAGAAGCGGCAGAATCAAAACTTCACAGCACCCAGACAAAGGCATATCCTGCAATCCAAACGCAAACAACGAGACTGCTTCAAACGGATTAAGGAGATGGAGGAACTGGCGATCAAGAACAGCCTGTTCCATTTACTACAAGCACACATGAAACGTGTTGTCTACTGTTCAGGCCTCATGGGCACAGTAACTTTCCAGTAGTTGCTTACTCTAGTTTTCGATCAAAATCCCCACAGGTAAAATAAATTGCGATTAAGAATTCTAACAGGCTAAGCGGAATTATGTTAAATGAGTTGTAGTCTCTATAACAAACAGGCAAAAGACATGTTTTAGGCGGAGATATAATGCACATTATCGCAAGACCGATGTTTCGCTTGAAAGAAAAATTTTGCCTCACCCGACAGTCCGCACTGCACACAGCCATTTCTGAACAGATAAAAACAGTTATTCAAATCAATGCTGGAACGCCACACAGCTGGCAATTAAGTACACAGGCAAACATGCATTCGTCAACTGCGTGTGTGCGCGTATGTGTGTGTGTGTGTGTGTGTGTGTGTGTGTGTGTGTGTGTGTGCGTGTTTGTTTGTGTGGGTGGGTGCGTATATGTGTTAACAACTGTGTGTGCGTGTGGGTATTTAACCCTTTTTGATCGACTGATCTTCCCTTATAACTCCAACAACAAGCGACATTTTTTGGCTAAACCTTGAAAAAAGAACTAAAAATTTCATGTATTCCAATCAGACATGTTGTTAACGACACTACGGCGAAAAGAGATCAGTGGTTGCCAATAAATAAATAAATAACTAAAAAATACGAAACACGAGCGAATGATAGAAATCGAGAAGTAGAGGCCAATCTTCATTTTAAACCACATGCTACTGCTGGCCAGGCAAACACAGAATACATGACATGTGACTTGAAATGACATGACATGAAATGACGCAATACGACGCGGCATGATATGATATGGCCTCACATGGCCTGATACGCCATGTGAAATGAAATGTGACCTGATTGACCTGACCTGGCATAAGCCGACACGACATGAAACGACATGACTGGACGTGACCAACGAAACGAGACAACATAACCTGACTTTACCCCCATGCAATGACAAGACTATGAAGTTCACTGCTATAAAAGCTTATACATGTAGAATCTAAAGCCCGGAGCATAAGAGCGATAACGCGAAAAATTATGTTACCGAGTCAAGAGAAGTGCATTATCCACGTGGTTGGGGTCTGCGTCATCGGTTGGGTTGTTCTGTCGCACCCACTCGGAGAAGCCAGCCAGCAGCATGTTCATGTTCGATGCATTGAACTGAAACCGAATTGATTGACAGACAAAATCACTCACTCATGCATCACATACACATTCGAGCTCAACTACAATCCCTAATAGCAATGGCAATAATCCTACCAATATTCCAACAGTATTCCTCAGCTTGGCTACTTGCTTTTTTGCCATGCAAACAGTACTGAACGTGCTAAAACTCCAACCAACACGGTAAACAGCAACGGCAATAAAAAAAATCTGCGGAGAAAACAAAACATAACAAATACAAGAAAGAAGACGCGTGCCAACACACCCTGTTTGTTTCAAAGATTGCAATTCTCGTGACGGCTATCGTCATAGGATAGCTCAGTCGCACGTCTTGAAAAAGGCTTGCAACCTAGAACGCAGATGAACCGAACATAACCTTGTCTAATCCACAAAATCCACCCATGCAAGCAGGAGAAAACTGTATTCCGAAAGGGCACAAACCACTAGTAAAAATCCATTGCTAAATTTATCATCACATCAGAGATAACAGCGTACGACAACAAAATAAGCCCTGAAACATAAAGAATGCTGTAAGTTAAGCGATGCCACAGACAAATGACTCAGCTTGACGGAGTATGTACGTACATGCCCAGCTGCACGACAACTTATAAACTCATCTAAGTCTAGCATCATGCCAGCACTGGTAAATGGTCTTTCCCCACTTCAGAAAGGAGTCCTACAAATAGCTTGTACGCCTTTCTTATGGCTTAATCAAATTCATTCGATAAGCATAGCAAGCCTTAATCAGACGCATGTGAACCCAACAGTGCTCCATGAACAGGTCTAAGGCCTTCTCGGAGAACCGTGCCGTTATTGAACGGAAGTTCTGAACTAGTGCGATACTTTCTTAGTTGTGTAATGTCGCTTCTCTGTAAGTATGCTACATATAGCAAGAGGTGTCGAATGTGCTAATAAATGAATGATTTGTAACAATGTCGTTGAAAGAATGGGTTCAAAACGTTTTTTACTGGCAAGCAATATAAATTTAAAAAAAGACAACAAAATAACAAAAGACTAAATAAAATGACATCTGAAATCATGAAGTTGTTCGACAGAACTTACTATATTCGTCATCGAGAGCAAATAACTTTGAAGAAACTCCTTCCCGTAAAATTCAACCATGCTATAGTCAGCAGCCACCATCAGCTCCATCGTCTTCAAGGGATATGTTTCCCGGCGAGACCGATGCTCAGTGCCCGATTGGGATCGGGGTTCGCTTCGGAACATCAGCTCATCACCTAGGAAAAATAACTCGAACAGCTACTTTGCATGTAACGATTCTTATCTGCTTAAAACACATAATAAGACACGCAACGAGTCATTCATCTGAGAATATTTGCTGCGCAAACACAAAATTCTAGCAGCACGGACGATTACATATGTACATGCA